>JBAMJV010011637.1:0-43267 GCA_037951105.1 Echinarachnius parma
AACTATCTATACTCTTCCAAACTACCGTTCAAATATAATAAACTCAATTTTATGAGCAAAGTTAGAGAAGCCATCATTGTTGTTCGAATGTAATTATTGGTGCTGATGTCTATGTCGTTTCTGTCTATAAACTCGTTATAACCAGGTCGCTAGTTCCTCACAACATTATTATTTTGTTAACGGTTAAGTAATAACAAGATGAAACCATACCAGCCATATTAAGACGACCCTTGATAGATAGAGACATAATTAGAGGTATATTAAGTATACTACTCAAGTAATAATTGTTAACAACAGAAGCCCGCGGAGAACATAACTGCGCCGAAATCATTCTTCTGTAGTCCGTATCACAATGTATTATGGCGTACGCGGCGCCACAGTCATTATAACGGGTATACAATATAATAGGTTCCTTACGCGCGGTGAAAGCTTGATAGCGCCACGGAATATTATCAAAAGTCGTTATCGGTAGGTATAACAGCGCCACGCGCTTTCATCGTGGTTTTAAGGGTAGCAGTATTGGGCGTGGCACGTACACCCATGAGCCGTATCGTCCACTGACCTGGTATCGTCTGGCTTCTTGATATTATAGTTGTCACCATTTTGTCATTTCAGCAATTAATGAGATATCGTGTGTTTTTTTCTGGCAGAATAACTTGAGTATCGTCTGCCTATCGTCTGACTATGATGGTTGCCACCATGTTGAAATAATTATTGGCAATTGAAATACTCTGGCACATTTTGATAGATAAGAATCGTGTGTCTGCTTAATTAGAATTGTGATAAAATAACCGCCATTTTAAATGATAGGTCATGATTTTGAGGAACATGAAATATATCATAATTACTTACAAAATAAGGAAAATAGACTTAGACATTATTGTGCAAATGAAATTAGTACTTTTCTTGGACAGATAACCACCATTTTTAATATGCAGTACATTTTGCAGGAAATATATGCGTGCATGAAACTTTAATAAGTTTGATGTATATTACGGTTTTGCATCCTATTAAATACGTTTGCTTCGTACTGTACACTTAGATAAGGATAAACGTTATACTTCTGCATAAAATCTCCGCCTCATCCTTTCAAAAATGGCACCCCCCCCCCCCTTTTTTTAACGAACAAGAATTCTCGTCGATTGTCGTATTCATAGACAGGTAATATTTAAAAGGGTATGCAGAGAAACCCCTCTATTTTTGTGAATAATAAACATGATAAAGATTATATAATGATAAAGTTCGAGAGTTATGATTTTATCATCTCTTAAATAATCTTATATGTATTTGTTTTTAGATTGTTCAGTTCAGTTCAGTTTAGTTTGCCAAAGCAATAAAAAAAAACATACATGGTAAAAAGCAGTATACAAAGTATCACACAATTACAATTACTTAACATAGGAAAGCACAAAAAACACAAAATAAATTTACAGAACATGAATAAAAAATGGTTAAAAACACAAGGAAATTGCTTAGGCTGGTAGCAGCCAGAAAGAAGGTAGTCCTTATATGCGGCTGACCAAAATAGTCAAATATAAAAAGCCTTATGATTTAATTTAAGCTAGAATAGCAGGTAAAACAAACAAACAAATACATGTACAATATAATAATGAATTTAACAACCATTGAAATCTTAAGATAGCATCAATATTGGTCCATCAAAAATCATTTTGTATTTATATTTAAAAGTGTTGACAAACTTCAATTCACGTATTTCACGAGGTATAGTACTCCATAAGAAAGGTCCATTATATATAACTGTACGTTTATATGAAGTCTTATGTATATATTGTCGGCAGGGAAATCACTGATGGCACCTTTAAGCGTAAGAAGGGCGAGTAGGGCACGGATTAAGGGTTCAAGAGTCAGATTAGGGATTACGTTTACTGGGATTACATAATGATCTCAGTTCGAAAACAACTTTCTAGCAATCATACAGGGTGGCCCAGAAATAACGGAACGGGGCACTTCCCAAAATAAAGTAACAAAATGAACACGTCCATCGGATAGGGTGTCCTTTCCAATTAACAACGAAACCAAGAAAAGTAATTTTGGACGTGTAGTTTTTGTTTTAGGGCGCTTTGAGTGAGACCATGTCAGGTCCCTATTTTTGTCATTTTTTACCAAGTCAGTGCCTGATAAATGAGACTTATTGCCCTACATACCACTGAACACACGAGTATTCCGCGCGCCATTGTTAGTGTGCATTCAGCTGTGTGCCGAGCGGTGCCGAGAGAATGGACATAATTATGGCGGGCAGTATGTCTCAAATATCAGACACTGACTTGGTAAAAATTGACAAAAATAGGAACCTGACATGGTCTCACTCAAAGCGCCCTAAAACAAAAACTACACGTCCAAAATTACTTTTCTTGGTATCGTTGTTCATTGGAAAGGACACCCTATCCGATGGACATGTTCATTTTGTTGCTTTATTTTGGGAAGTGCCCCGTTCCGTTATTTCTGGGCCACCCTGTATAGGCAATTTAGATTGTTATAATGCAGCTTTTTACTGTACGCTTGAATATTAATAATTAGTATTAAAAGCAATAATGTTATATCAATATATATACCCATCCGAATCTCTATTATATCATCAAAATAGTAAACTACTTTTATGCAGCTGGTAGCTATAATAGATCTGGAAAACATGATGATGATGATAATACAAACATGCATTTAACATAACGAAAGTGAAAAGTTTGCAACCGATATCACGAAAATAAACATGACAGGTCTCACTAAATAAAATTCGTGACATGTAGTTAAGCATTCGCAACGTGTGAAATACATTTCCATCGCTAGGTTTTATTTACAGAAGGCTATAATTATTTATTTCATCACACTTTTCATTCAAACTTGTACTAAAGTAGAGAGAAATGATATGTCTTCAAAAGTGCATGAATAAAATTAGTCTTCTATATGACACATACTAATTTTTTAATCATGATGCTGATATATACTTTTATTGATAAATAAAATCATATATCTGTTGTCTAATATTTAATTTCACCAGAATAGTTTTGTTCTTTGCATCGAATGAGAGTGAGAAGGCGTTAAGTCGATTTTTTTGCTAAATTGAGTTACGCATACCATCTTGAAGGTCGGAAATTTTCCGATAATGATTATGTCTACATTTTGGAATATTCATCTGATATCAAAAGAGCTACATTTGATTTAAACATGGCTTTCAAAATGTAAACATGATTTTTCTCCGAAGAACAAAAATGTGACCAAGCGTCCGTTCTATCTCAGCCGACGATAATTGCTTCAAATTGTTACTCAAAATTCATAGACATAAAAACTTATTTTCTGTTACAAGAATATGGTGAAGTAGGTGCATATCGAAATAGCACATTTATTTGGTGACCTGTATAGTTAGCCTAATAAATGACTTTTAATATTATATTGGAAACAATTTTAGAGTTTCTAAATCTTTACTTTTGGATACACCATGTACCAGGCGTAATACAATGAAATGAAGAAAGTGACTCACACACGCTAACGTCTACGAAATATCGATCCCATTAGAATGGAATACACTGCCAATTACAGTTATCATAGGCGTGTTCGTCTATATATTTAACAGCAAAGTTTTTACTCAAATTACTAGTACATCTTGTTAGTTTCAATAAGGTAACAGGTAAAAAAAAACTTACCTAGTGATCATAAGTGGAATTAGTTCTTCTGATGATCAGCATTTTGGAGTAGTTTAATTGATACAAAAGTACTTTGCGACTGTCTCGAAGGCATTAGTTGGTGTGAATTAGGATTGATACCACATCATTCGATTTCTCCGATAAATTCTTCTTCTTTTCAACTATGCCCTGGTCCCCGCGTACCTCACTGGTTTAAATTACCGGATAAGGTATTCGCGACTATAGTATGACTAAGTTTATTGAAACTACTGTGCGGTTATTTTATGATTTTGAGATAATGGGTTATCATAATATATGCACACGAATGTATTTCAATTAATGATAATATGTTTTGAAGCGCAAAACACTGTACGCAGATAACTACCGCAATAGGTGACAAGTTTTTTTTTTCATCATTATAATAATAATAAAAAAATACTTGGCCTACAAAATTGAAAGTTTGTTAGTATATAATTATAGTCAAATATTCAAGATCGTTTAAAAAGTCCTTGAACACCACCGAAAGAGGCGAAGTAATAATAATTTACATTAAAATAAAGTTCAATTGTTTTGGAAGTAATGAATATGGCTACCGCTCGCCTCAATTCAAGATGGCGATGCTACATCAAGTATTTCATTTCGATGGCGCCCATGTGACAGCGTGGTTCACTTCAGTTCTTTTCTTTGCTTGTTCTTTTCTTATATTTTCCTCATTCATTTCTCATTCCTTTCTCCTTTATAGATCTGTAACGCCAACACGCTAAGAAGGTTTGCGCCACGTCTATGAAACAGATCGATGAGCAGTGCATGGTCAGATGGTTGCCTAAAAAGAGGACATTTATCAGTGGCGTAGCTAGGGTCATACCAGTCGAGGGGGGGGGGGGGGGGGGGGGGTAGCCTTTTGACAAGGCCTCTCGCCTGAGTTGAGTTGAATGCATGGTATGCACTATGCAGGAACGACTGGAGAGCGCGACGCCGCTCTGCTGATAGTCTCCCCTCCCCCTCGCGTTCAGTCGTTCATGCAGCTCCTCCATTCAGACGCAAGGCCTTGCTAAAAGGCGAGGGTTGTGGGGGGGGGGGGGGGGGTGGTATGGAGATTAGTAGGCCCAAGACAAGAGGTTAGCTAGATCGAGCAACAGAGAAATAAATGAATATGGAGTAAATGTTAAGATCGGTTGGTTATTTGATTTTTAAAGACGCTTTAAATGAATTATGATCATTTACGTCTGATGGGACCGCCCTTTATCATTACCATCCGAGAGACACGTCCCTACAATTATACAATGGAATGGGTTGCGAGCATAGTCGTACCCAGGATTTTTTTTCAAGGGGTGTGTTTTAGCTTCAATTAGTGGCGTAGTTGGGGTGTGTTTGTATACCTAATACAATAGTTTTTCGCTAAAGGGGGGTGTTTGGGGTGTTAAACACCCCCTGAGTACGCCATGGTTGCGAGGCTCACCCCTTCCTCCCCCTTCAATATATTATAGATGCGCCACTAACTCTTGGATTCGACCCTCGATCTTCCCTAACACAATTGATCTATTGTTCACATTTTTTGTTTTAATTGTCCCTTTTGCATCAAAACCATTGACATATAGAATCGCTTTGAAGCCTGTCTGATTTCTCTCATTGGGAGCAGTTCGTATTAATTACATTAATCATACTGACAAATATTTTGGGTTCATTTACAAATTTATGCTTTTTGCGCTGAAGTGGGGTGTAAAACCGCATACTATACCGGCAATGTGTACTTAGTTAGCCCCTGTCGTGATTCGTGTATTTAGAAAGCAGATCACATCCGCTGGATAAAATTGTTAATGAAAATATATATTCATTTACCTTATTTACATTATGTATAGCTAAATGTGTTTTTATACCAGTGGGCAGTACGCATTGATTTTGTCGAAATATAGTAGTAAACTATTACACTTTTTATATTTAATTGTTACTTTTTATTTTATATACATTATAATATAATAAACATAAGCATATAATAAGCATCGAATGAAATCAATAAACAAGGTAAGGCCAGAGGTTTTTAGAGCGATATGGGCTTATATTTGGCATATGGTGTAGGTAGGATGGGCGGTGTAGACATGATGGGGGCGATGGCTGTATAGGGCTGAAAATTTTACCCCGATATGCCGATAGTCTGGGTATAAGTATTGGTGTGACAGCGTCTCCCTTTATTTCTGTATCCATCCCATCCATTCATTCACCCCCACCGAACCCTTATTATCGATCTATTGTAGGGCGAGGTAACAATAGGGTGATAGGTTGAGAAAAGACGCTCATCTCATTCATTACTCAAATAGAAACCCACACTGGCTCCACCATTGGCGCACGGGACGGGGGGCAAGGGGCTGGCACCCCCATTTTGAAAATGGTAATATTTGACGATGTCATTTTAATATATTCGCGTCTTTTCATCCTAATATCGGACAATTTTACTTCCCTCTTAGGTAAAAGCCTCTCCGGGCAAATACATCTCACATTTGGGTAGTACAATAATATAATCGGACCAAAGGTAGCATTGCCCCACCCCCCCTCTTTTTAAATTGTGCTCCTACACCCATCGCTTCAACTCATCCCGACATTTTATGAGACACCACCCATTCAATTCATCACATCTATACCCAAACACAACCCATAAAATGGCCACATCGCTCTTAGAACCCAAACGACTTAAAATACACTCTATTCATCTAATCCTTGTCATGACTAAAAAGGAACCCATACAACCCCAATAACTTCGCTCTTTTCATCTACCCCCACTCATTCATACCCAAGGTGAGAGCTCATACGGCTCAACAGCTTAATTGCACCCTTTTCATATAATCCACTAATACCACGACCATAATGGTCTATCACTTTTGGGGGGATAAGGCCGCTGGCCACTGGATGACTGTCTCCGTCTCTTTTAATACCAGTCTTTCTTCTTGTTCCACTTTTTAATATCTCTTTTAACTTTCTTTAATCAGCCCATCCCCGTTGTCGCGCTCTATCTGAACTCTTTTTCCTGAACTAAACAATACCTCGTGTTTTCGCCGCGGGAAATTATTACCCCTTTTTATGACCGCCCTGTACTATAAACCCCAATCACTTGCGCTAAGAACTAATATTTAAGTCATTCTTGAAGAAAAACAAAACTAAGTTATGTGTTGTTTTCGTCAAGAACGAACGAGCTACGAGTTCAAGCATATCACAAGAGAGTGAAAAGTACAACAACAAAAATAAAGCCCACTAGCCGCTTGGAAGGGATGCTCCCAAGGAAGTGGAGATGGTGCACTGGTTTGCATCGAATTCTATGTCCGGGGTAAAAACAAGTGTAAAGCGCTTAGAGATAATATTCTATCATATTAGGCCGCTATATAAATCGAACATATTATACATGTATATCGTTATTGATATTTATCCACTTGGCAATTTATCTGTTTATAAAATAGGGTAAAATGAAATAAAAAGTGAGTGGCATATATCATTTGGATAGAAGGTAAAAAAAAACAGCCCGTCTTGAATTAATTACATATTTGTATGAGTGTGTGACTTTATTTAATCATGCCTTGTAGATCAGTATTATATTACTATTATCAACTTGCGGTTGTGGATTATGAAATTCTCTATCATTTGTAGGCCTATACATGTATTAACTGAATGTAATATTCATTTGTATTTGTCATCCGACGGAAAGCGATAATTTCCATTCCGGGTATACAATTCTACTGAAGACCAAGAACATTAATTTATGTCCTTGTTCTTTAGTAAATGCTTCCAATAAAAACAAATGTCTATAACCATGGTCGTTATAATTATGGTTCAACTCGGCAATCACTGAACATCTTTAAACATTCCATGAAGATATTCAAATGTTCGTTTGAAACTGAATGAGACGTTTATATGTATTTATAGTAATTATGATCGTCATACAAAAATGTCCCTTTCAACCAATCTCCCACTCTGGGACAAACAGAAGACATATGAATATTTCCTTTTCACTTCCACTGCATTTTTTAAATGAATGATATAGCATGTATATTATGGTAATACAAAAACCCCGCCAATATTTGGGAAATACTTGGAAACGAATAACATTAATAAACCAGTATTTTCAATGCCCGTTTTAATAGACTCGTTTACAGAAGTCAAAACATGCTCGAAGCTCGATTGGTTGATTAGGTATAATAAGCCCCCTCCCCCCACGGCCACCCCCCCCCCCCCCCCAACAAAAAATATCTTCCATTGAACATTAGTGACCATTAATCCATCATGGTTCTTTCCATGTTTGTTTGTAACGAATGTTGACGGCAGTACTCATGGTCATTATGATGATAATTTGATAAACCCAACAATATACATGCCCTCTCTGCCCAGGTCAGTTGTTTACTCGATCGTCTACATTGGCATAGTTAGGATTATCCAGGGGTACTAGGGGGGCCTTACATTTTCGTTAGGGGCACAGGGAAGTATGACCTTTTCAATGGTCCGAATATGACCCTTCTTCCTGTTTTCACCTGCAGGCAAGCAAAAAAAAAAGGGAAATGGTCTTCACTATTTTATTCACACACAAAAAAAGCGAATTCTTACGTATTTTTATAACAGATAATTATGTGCAAATTTCCTTGTATATTGTTTTTTACCGAAAACATATAGTGGGGTTTGGGGCACCATGCAATGCCATGGGTGCGTATAAAATTTGAGGGGGTATCAAGTGCCCTCAGCCCCCCCCCCCCCCCCCCCCCCCCCTAAGCTACGCTCCTAGTTGTTTCTTGCGGCTCCTGTTTGGAGGGTGGAATATCTTGTTTACGATTTCAAATCACCACTGTTATTTCATTTCGGTGCAATGGATGTGCCCCCGTGAATAGGCCGAGGGGTATTAATTACGTAACACACCCTTACTTAAATCAAAATAGGATTGCCATATCGAATGGACGAAGAATGTTAATCTCATAATATGTTGACTTTGATTTGTTCTTCTTATAATTTTCTCCAAAGGTGGTCCTTCAGAATAATTTTCAAGAATTAGACGAATTCTGATGTCTTTTAAATATCTCAATGGTGAACAATATTGCCGATTGGCCAGTGGCGCCTTACACCCAAAATGATTATTTGATTTGTGAGAAAGATCAATTCACTGCCATTCTATACCAACAAATTATGGTACGAAGTTATGTTTGGGGCAAAGAAGATATTCTATCAGAATTCGGCAATCAGGTTAACTGCTATTACGCACAGTAATATCTATGAATTAGCAGTATTAATCATTTTTCATTTGATTCAGTTGACAAAAAAAGTGTAACTGGAAATGCAAAATGTAGGATAAAAACTAATCACGGGCGTAATGGTTTTTCTCACGGGACTGAGGTCTTTTGCCCGAATATGAGACAGTTTTACCTGAAAATGACATTATATTGCCCTAATATGACATGACTTTGCCCAAATGTAACGTGATTTTGCCCGAATATTACGTTATTTTGCCCGAATAAGACATAGTTTTGCCCTCCCGCCTCCAACGAAGCTTCGCCTATGAAACTAATTTATGTTACAAGTAAAATAAACACCACCGGTGAACTACCAATATTGCTTTTGCCATTTTTCCCTATAAAAAAAATGCTCCAAAGTCAATCTATCTTGCCCAAAATGTGAGACATTGTATTACACCAAATAACGACTTAGTTAAACGCAACGACAATTATGTTCTATATCTCTGGTGCAACAAGCATGAAACATGATCTAAATTAAATTCTCTCCAAAAGCATTTTTTTAATCAACGTACCCTTTTACTTGTTGTCAATAAATGTGCACCTTCAATTTGCCTACAGATGGCGTACTTAAAATCACGCAAACTAACACATTGTGCACACCGAATAGCGTTACTATTTTTTACACATTGCACAGCGTAATCATGTAAACACAGCGTAATTATAAGAAAACTAAATGGATCTTGTAACTTTGTCAATATGTGCAAAACCTGGAAAATGGTTGATAAAATGATAATTTCTGATCATTTCAAGAAGTCCACTGAATGGCATATGACCCAGACCGAATAATGGGCGAAAATGCAAAGTGATATTCACTAACTCATTGCACTGACTTTGTACACAGCTATGATATCAAGTAGATAATTAATTATATAATCAATCATACATTATCTTTACAACAGAATAGAAGAGAAGTTTGTAAACAAACGAAAACGGTTCTATGCATCTATATTTGTAATGATGTGTGTGTGAACCGCTAGAGTTCTACGTACGTCTTGAAGATTTTTACAATGTTATTAGATCACTTTAAGACATGGAAACGGACATTTCACTGTAGATTAATCCGCAGGTTTGTTCATTGACGATCGTCATTAACACTATCTTCATGATCATAATAATCATTATATTCCACATACTAAGAATCTTGCTCTACGATTGGTCAAAAGAGTCACGTGATGAAAAATAGTTTCGCCCATCATTGATGGGAGAAGAAAAGTTCGTTACACTGTGTACTATCTTGGATGATAGTGCGTTGCACTCACTACTATCTTGGTGAAAGTGCGTTGCACTGTGTACTATCTTCAATTGTTCGCGCGCAAGTACGCGTGCGCGTGTTAGTGCGCAGAAAGGTAGCGCGCTGGTGCGCAACGTTAACGCGCGGCTACGCTTAATAGACAATGGTATAAGCGTCTTTGACTTTTAATCATAAATGTTGTTCATGTGAAGGATTGACGAAATTAAAATAAAAGACTCGATCAATTGCTCAATATTCCAAACTTTTTAGCCCATTGTGTTAGTTATATAGGACGTTTGTGATCAAAATAATTGATGTGGAATATAAAGCAATTAATCACCTTTTGGTTTCAGGCGATGGCAAACTATCACTTCCTCGGTGATCTGAATGTATACACTATCTTTCCTCAGCTTCGCTTCGGAAAGATAGCTACATCCAGATCGCCTCGGAAGTGATAGTTTGTCCCATCACCTTCACCAACGGTAATTATTTGCTTATTACCACCATCAGAATAATGATAATCATCATCATCATCATCATTATCATCATCATCATGATCAACATCATCATTATCATCACCACCACTATTATCGTCGTCATCAGCGTATTCATCGTCTTCGTCATTCTCCTCATCATCATCATGTCATCAAAATAGTGTCCGTAATTATCTTCATCATTATTATATATGCGCGGTAGAATATATATACATAGTTTCCGCGCTCTATAAATGATTTATTATTATTATTATTATTATTATTATTATTATTATTATCTTCCTTTTCACCATCCTCCTGCATATCATCATCGTCATCATCATCATCATCATCATCATCATCACCATCATCATCACCATCATCATCATCATCATCATCATCATCATCATCATCATCATCCTCATCATCATCATCATCATCATCATCATCTTCATCACCATCTTTTTAAAAATTGATAAGAAAATAACCAGTATTCTGACAGCAGAGGGCGTAATCAACTCAGCAGTAGAGAGTGCGTTGAGTGTTGGAAACCCACATAGATCAATGGTTTTCTTTACAGCGTCAGATTGTTTGAGCTTGGTTCAGTAAAGAAGAAATAAGTATGCTAAATTACAAGAGACCAACCGACATAGATATGAGTATGTGCGGACTAGATTATTCAAGATATTTGGTACAGGTTCCAGCTGTTTTGGTTGTTGAAGACTACCAAGTGTTTATACATTGCATTTCAAATTCACATGCAGATGTTATTTTATATGTCATTTTAAATATTCGTCTGCAAGTTCATCATCAAATTTCATCAGATTAAGATGAAATGTACTTATCACAAATTCAAGATTAGTTATGATACTCAACTCAGTGAGTGAAGAACAAAAAAATGAGATCTCGGGGTAAACTTTTATCCGCTAAAATGCCAACCCCCGAAAATTATAAAACATAAAAAGAACCCCATAGTAAAAATCTCACTGATTATAATACGAAAGAACTTTTAGACTGGATGATTTGTTATAACGACAGGCTTGGAACATTAACTCCTTGAGTGCCAAGGTCACATTTTGCACCACACAATACACACAAATGCCATAGAGATGTAAAATCCCTGGCACTCAAAGTGTTAAAGGAAGCTCCAAAATATGTTTTTAGTTCCACTTCTATTCTATAGGACTTCACAAATGGATGTGGCCGTGAAGATATCATCCGCATTTTGTATTTAAAAATCTTCCAAACTGTACGCTTTGATATAGGGGCAATTCCGAGCAAATGTGGACAAAATGACACGGTGTGACCAGAACATAAATCTTTTTGCGTATGAATCCTTCATAATTGTATTTATGTTCTCAATAGTTTAAAGGGATAGTTGAGTTTCGGTCAAACTAAATTTTATTAACCAAAACCTGCACCATTACAGTACAACCTAATAGTGACAACTCCACCATGGTCAAAAGGTATAGAAAATTACAAACGACTAAAGGACAATGAAATCCAGACAAATTGTTGTATACACTATAAGACACTACATATAATGAATAGTCTCTGAAAATTTGAGCACAATCGGTCAAGTAATAAGAAAAATATGGCTCTTTGAAAAGAGGCCATGTATTTCTTCGAGTGACTCAAATTGGGCAACGCACTCTGGCAAAGTTGTGGACAACTCATACATTTTGTACACGAAATTTCAGTTTTGTTCATTTTCTCAAAATTTATGTTTACCCTTCGTTCGAGTTCAACATATGTTTTGTAGAATGCTTTATACATAACATATCATGAGTTGGGGGAATGGAAAAATGTGACTATGAAGAAAACTGTAAAATGGGAACAATTGTGTACAAAACATATGGGGAGTTGTCCACACACTTATCAGAGTGCGTTGCCAATTTGAGTTCTCCATATGAATAAATGGACATCTTCAAAGAGCCGTAGTTTTCTTGTTTCATATCCGATTATGCTCTTACTTTCAGAGATTATTCTTTTTAATCTCTTCAAGACGAAGAAAGCAACATTTTGCTTGGGTTTCATTGCCCTTAAAGGACAATGAAATCCAGACAAATTGTTTGTATGCACTATAAGACACTAAGTATAATGAATAGTCTTTGAAAATTGGAGCACAGTCGTCAAGAAATAAGAAAACTATGGCTCTTTGAAAAGAGCCATGTATTTCTTGAGTGACTCAAATTGGCAACACATTCTGGCAAAGTGTGGACAACTCCCCATACATTTTGTACACAAAATTTCAGTTTGTTAAATTTTCTCAAAAAGTATGTTTACCCTTCGTTCGAGTTCAACATATGTTTTGTAGAATGCTTTTATACATAACATATCATGAGTTGGGGGAATGTGAAAATGTGACTATGAAGAAAAATGTAAAATGGGAACATTTGTGTACAAAACATATGGGGAGTTGGTCCACACACTTATCAGAGTGCGTTGCCAATTTGAGTTCCCCATAGGAATAAATGGACATCTTCAAAGAGCCGTAGTTTTCTTGTTTCTTACCCGATTATGCTCTAACTTTCAGAGATTGTTCTTCTTAATCTCTTCAAGACTATGAAAGTAACATTTTGCTTGGGTTTCATTGCCCTTTAAGTAAAAACCTGGTTATCCATGTCAAAATTGGCTGTTACAACTCAAGAGGGCGCTTTCTAAAAAATCATTGCTTTCAACCATTTTACATACAAAATTGTGCATGTGATGTTTTTGTTAAAATAATGATTAAATAGAGAAAATCATCAACAACTATTTAAAAACTTCTTTTGATTTTTTTTAAAGAAGTGTATATGCATTTTATGTATTTTTAAAGAAAAGTCAATATATCGTCTGGCTATACGATATATAAATGAAATATTTTGAAATCAAATTTTACAACTATGAGAGCATTTGAAAGGAATGATTTTCATTCATCTATTATATTAATACGGTAAGCTTCAACCCCCCAAATGCCTCCCACTCGAGATATCCTCACCCCGAGATTCGGCGACTCCCGACCGTCGGATCGAAGGATATACGTTTTGCGGAGGACAATAAGGTATTCCGAGTCGCTCCCGCCCCGTGGTCGTCCTCCAGATCGAGAAAAGGGAAAGTCAGCATGCGACATTGCCAGTTAAGGCGCCGAGCATTGACTAACGATTTATCGCCGTAAAATTATTTGTAAGAATATAAATTGGAGTAGATAAAACAAATGATATATTGAGAAACCATTTTAGATATAACACGTTGCGAAACTACCCAGGATTTGATAAATATCAATATTTATATTACGCGGATGGTATGGTTATGATCGCTATTGCCGATTGGCATTGTGTTTGTAAGTGCATCGACGACAAAATGCGACAACTTCAATTTAGCTGCGGTTATACAACGCGCAACGGCTGTACAGCCGTGTATACACGTCGCGGAGTCATCTAATCACCCCACCGAACCGCAGTTTATTTGCATAGCTCACTGACCTGCTGACCATCGTCTCTATTCGCCCTACCGTACACGATACTATAATTGCGCCAGCTTGTGTAAGATGTAATTAAGTCAGCCACGAGTGCAGTACCAGAAGAGACGCCGACGGGGTGTGGGTGGGGGGTGGGGGGTAGATTGGACGGGGAGGTCTCTGCTCATTTATTATGCAATGCATGTATAAACGGCTATCATCGGGTTTCACAAGAATATGAACAAAATGTATACGCGGAGAACTTAGTTTGGATATGAATTGTGTAGGGGACACGACGGGTTATGTGTCATGCAGGCAATTGAAGACACGGGGGGGGGGGGGGGGGGGGGTGGGGGGGGGGGGGCAGCGGCGAAGCTAGCAAGAACACGAACATAGTGTACTGTATCTAATTTGATACAAGCGGAACAAATTATCGGGGGTGGGGGTAGAATGGATGGGGGAAGTATCTGCTCATAGTATGCAAATGCATGTACATGTTTCAAGGGAATATATTGTACATGTTTCACAAAAATATGAACAAAAGTATCTGCGGGAGAACTTAGTTTATGATATGAAATGTGTAGGGGACACGACGGGTTATTTGTCATACAGGCAATTGGAGCCGCGGGGGGGGGGGGGGGGGGGGGAGCGGCGAAGCTACTTTATTAGCAAGAACACATACATAGTGTATTGTATCTATTTTAATACAAGCGGAACAAATTATGGATCATATGAAATATGGGGGATAACTGAATAACTTTGCGTGGATCCTAAATCATCATGAATTTGTTATACATTGGCCGGATGTATCGTTGGACGGGTTGTGGGGGCGGGATTGAGTCGCCCGAGTCTATTTTGTCTTACTATTTAAATGATGACTGTGGGATATTTAGTAAAGTTTTAAAGTGGTGTATGTCATCATCGTCTTTCTCTTACACAAACCCGCGGATTTCCGCGGGTACAGCTAGTATGTTTTATTCAATGAACTTTCAAATGGACTTAAAACCAACCAATTTAGTGTCAGGGGGCATTTCGGGAAGTACCAATACTCAAGTGTACCTTTTAAGCACTGAAACGGTTCCATATCAATATTGGCAGGATTCACATGGCAATGGGATGAGTGTTGGTAACACCGCGACGCTTTGCTCGCAATTTCTTATAGTTATATGTATAGCCATATGCCACTGTCTTGTTTTATTTGCTGAGCTGTATACAGTCAAGAATCTTGAACTGGTAGATCAACAATCGGTATTGAAGGCCTACTATATGTTTCACTGGAATAATGCAATAAAAAAAACCTTTCATTCACAGTGACTAATTACAAAGCACACATTCAGACCAATGAAGGCATACTTCTATAGAGCTGTTTAGTCAACAACAAACTGAGGCACTGGCTCTTCGTGCATCCAGGGCAGAGTGTCTCGAACCCGGTCCAGCCCATCACCAAGGTAATTAGAACCACTGGATCTAACTCATCGATGTCAAAACACTAGAAGAACATCACATTCAAATAAGCGTATATTTGCAATGCACATGACCTTCATTACTGATTTAGTGTACGATGACGTTTTATCCAAGCATATCTGGAGATCAGTGGAACAGTGGGGTTGATGGGCTCAAAATTGACCAATCATTATATTATTGGCTTTAAAGGAATAGTTGCATTAGGTGATTCTGTCGTTAGTTTGATTTCCACCATCATGGTAATCAACTTGGTCACATTCTTATCTGTTTCTGACAGTTTTGTCACTACTGTCAACAATCTCAGCTGTGTTTACTGCCCCCCGAGGCCCAATGCTATCACAGAGAGAGGGGCAAATGATAAGAAAGTGTCAACACTGATAAAAAAATCTCCTGGATGCAGGCTTGAGAGCGGAAAACTCGCACCGCTTGTCAGGCCCTCAGAAGCGGTTTTTAGCAAGCGATAAAATTACGTCATGGAGTTTTGGTATAGAGGGCGCTACACAAAATAATTTTTTGTGAGATAATGAAAAAATTAGTGTCAAATTTGAAAGAGCATACAATTATAATGACAGAACAAACTTTATTTGATCAAAATCGGTTCAGAAATGGCTGAAATATACAAAAACATAACAATTTGTAATAATTGTGGGCCCGATTTTGGGGCCCCACAATTATTCGATAATTTTGAACCAGCCGTTAAAACATATGTTTTAATGCTTCCTCTTTTCAAAAATTTACACAAGAGGTTTTTTAAATAGTTGTTGATTTTCTCTCTCTAATCACTATTTCAACAAAACATTACATGCACAATATTTTATTTTAAATGGTTGAAACCAATGAGTTATTAGAGAGCGCCCTCTTGAGATTTAACGGCTCTTTTTTTAATGATAACAGGCTTTTTACTTAGTCATTTGTAATTTTTCATTCCTTTTCAAGCATGGTGGAGTTATAATTATTAGTTTGTAGTGTAATTGTGCAGGTTTTGGTTACTATAATTCAGTTTGACCAAAACTGTACTCTCTTTACCAAAACTCAACTATCCCTTTAAATTATACAAGAAGAACATATAGTTGAACAGAGCGTAGTCGAGCTCACATAATTTCCCTACTCATTCATCCGTCAAGGTTTATCCAAGCATATCTCAAGATCAGTGGAACTAGGGCTAGTCCTGGGTCATGGTCGAGCTCTCGCCCCCATATCTGAGCCTGCTTATATAGTATAGGCCCAGAACCATAAAGAGTCTATATAGGGCTCTGTGTAGGCTTCATGTTTACACACGATATTTGCCTTCAAAGTACACATTGATCCCGTACAGTTCATGATTAGGGAGATGACCGCAATGTTATATAGAGCCCTTTCGAAGAGTAGTAGGATTATTGATTTTGTCAAAGTCGTCATTCAGGGAAAAATGCCAGTGAGCCATTTTCATTCAGGCATACCATCTAACAAAATATCTTCCAAATGTGTTTGTTCTATATAAATATGAGGTCTGTATTTCTAAACATTGACAGATATACTACTATGCAACCGATACAATTAGACCTAAAATGCTGATTCAACTTGTTTTAAATATTGATTTGCATAACCGTTGATCACGAGGTCGATGTCAACAACGATATCGATGATAACGATGTTTATGATATATATGGTGATTTGTGTGATAATGTGGTTATGTTTAGTTTTTTTTATCTTGGGAATGGTGTATGATGGTTAATATATTTTTGTTGCATGTAGCCGGTAGTTGCCAGGATATTAAAGGGATAGTGGAGTATTGGTCAAACTTAACTTTAGTAACCAAAACCTGCACCATTACGGTACAAAGTAATAGTTATAATTTCACCATGCTCGAAAAGTATACACAATTACAAACGACTAAGTAAAACCCCTGTTATCATTCAAAAAGAGCCGTTACAACTCAAGAGGGCGCTAATTAAAAAATCACTGGTTTTAGCCATTTTTCATACAAAATTGTGCATTTAATGTTTTGTTAAAATAATGATTCAATAGAGATATCATCAACGACTTTTTAAAAACCTATTCAGATTTGTTTCCAAGTAGTCTTTAAGCATTTTAAATTTGTTTTCTAAAAAGTCTAAATATCCCCCGGTGATTGCCGGTGAAGAATCTTATGAATAAAAATATACTTATGGATATTCCAGCCGTTTCTGAACCGATTTTGATCAAATAAAGTTTATTCTGTCATTAAAATTGCATGTTCTTTCAAATTTGACAGTCAGGTTTTCATTATCTCACAAACAAATATCGGGGGGGGGGGGGGGCACTTCGGGAAATACCAATACTCAACGGTACCTTTAACATACGTCTGAAAGGGTCTATAAATTAATATTGACATAATAATTAATTTGATTATGTTGACATTATGCAAAACTGACAAAGGGTTGATGAAATGTGTATTCATATGATTTAATATTTCCGCTGAGTGATGTGTGAAAATTCTCTCGTGTGGCCGAGTTATAGTTGAGTGTAAACATTTGAAATTATCTTTGTGATTCGTGTTCACAAATTAAATCATGTCTAAATAACAAATACATGTATAACATTAAAGGTGCACCTGTAAAGTGTCAGATATTGCCCAAAATCACATTTGAGACTTCAATCCTATACCAAAATCATTGTAAGATATGTCCGAATGATGTGTGAAAGTTTCAGTGTAAAAGAACACTGCTTTCCTGGTTAAAAAAGCGAAAATTTGCGTCAGCTTTTACAACGAATTACTGTATAACGTGTATGGGGTTTATGACCGTTCATTAACGCTCTTGAGCTGAATGATTATCAATGATAGATATCGTCATACTAAAGGGGCAATTTATAAAATCTAACCCTATTTTATTCTTCTCTTACCATAAGCCAAACAACACGGTAGAAGAGAAATGTGGAAGCTCCAAGTAATTATCGTGGAGTTAGACACTTTTCTGGTTTCACTTTAAAACAAAAAGAAAGCTGGTTTCATATTTCTAAAAGTCCAATGGAAAACAACCAATCATGCTGAAAGGACCACTAGAGATGAAAGTGAGTTTGGTCGATTCAGATTAAAGGGATCTAGTAACTTTCTTGGCAAGTGCAAACAGTGATGAATGATTAATAAAATGTGTATTGGTGTGATATGATATGTCCATTAGAGTAATGTGTGAAAAGGTCACGTTAAGTGGATGTTTTTTTGGCTGAGATATGAGCAAAAATGCAAAATGATATTCACTAACTCATTGTACTTACTTTGTACACGGCATGAAATTATCCCGTAGACAATTTCATATCTGAACACTTCAATCGTAAATATCTTTTGAACAAAATGGAAATTTAAAAAACCAAAACCTGTCCCGTGCTTTTATTGTTAATATAAATATAGGTATACTGTATGAGAGAACCACTAGAGTTCAAAGTAAGTTTTGAGGATTTGGACAATGTTACTAAGTCCCTTTAAGTTACTAGATCCCTTTGAGGTGACATGGTTCATCTTCATTTTCTCATGCAACAAATCAAAGATACATTATGCAAAATTAATTTGAATAGACTAGTTTGTTTTGATCAAAGTGGCTGTATTAATTATGACAATACATGTATCCTTTTTTTTAAAACACGTTATTATTGTATTTCATTTGTCAAACCATGAAAGTAAATAAATGAAATGAAAATAGTTCACATTATGGAGAGTCGTATAAGTATATGGCTCTGACATTATCATGTGAGAAATGGCTCAAAGAAGAAAATATGCAATACTGCTGAAAATATAATATCGTTCCGTAATAAAAATGAGATTGAAATCCTAGCAGAATATGTAGAAAGATGAATAATATCTAACTTTGCATACTGTATGTCATTATCATAACATAATTATTGTAAGAAATATACATCTAGGCGCCATGGCCTAGTAATTTCAAGACACGAGCGCTTGATGCGTTGCCCCATTCCCGCCTTAGTTCTTAAGATGCGTAACCAATGTTTACGTAATCGTAAACTAACCGGTTGCTCCATGGCTACGCGTCGTCTAAGCTCCGCCCATCACCCTACGCTCCGCCCACACAGAGTGTCTTCCCCTTATCTTCTTCTTTATTTTTCCCAGACGGTGACGTCATGCCGAATTCTTCTGGGAGGCCAATCAAATAATCAATTATCAGTCAATCATGTGTACCGCATGACGGTGCGAGAAAGGAAGCATGCGCGTATTGTTCGCTAATACAAGTACAAGTTGGCATAATATGGTTGTTGTATAGTAACTGTCAGATGACATAACTCCAGTTATATAACACTAGAGCGTCGTACACGGGGACACACTTCGCACTGGTGCCAGGGGCGAATGAATGGAGTTGATTTCACGCTGTAAATAAATTAACATATATATAGTTCATATTTTGAAGATCATATTCGGAAGCCATATCGCACGTGATCTGAGCAGGCATGTGTACTCGAGTATACTACTGTATGATCATAACAGAGTCACATGTAATGTGATGTATGTATTTTGCAACGCTATTGCTAAGGCAAGCCAGATGCAGTAACTGTATGAGTGTATAGAGTTCCCGCTGTACTAATCTCTCATCGGTGGACATGCATGGTGCTTTTGTTGACATAAACTCTGGATTGGAGTACCTATGCACCGTTAGGTAACGAACTAGGGTGCAACTGCAAGTACGTGCTGTACATTCAGAAGAGGCATTTTGGAAATATGAGAAACACTGTTGTCATGTTGACCTAATTGTCTTCTAGTTCTACTAATGTAAGCAGTCACATTTCCAAGTTCAAGTTACTCTCTATTAAAGTTGACTGATTCAAAGTTGCTGTTGCAGGATCTAGTATAACAGACGTTGGTCCAATTTCCAATTTTAAGCAGCAAGACTGAAGATTTAAACATAAACATGGCTGGACTGTGCATCTGGAAGATCATGCCGGGGCTCCTGATGATCTGCGGAGTATGGCTGGCGGTCGTGGTTGCCAACGGAACCCGTCCATCCTCCACCCTCTCGCTCCTCAAAGACAATCTCAAGGTCATGAACATGCCTCTCGGAGAGTGGCTCAACCTCATGACCTCGAGCACCGCCACATTCATCGCTAATCAGACTCTCGTCACGGTGGCTGTGATTTGCGTCACAGCCTACATCGTGAGATACATCTACCGCCTGCTTTTCGTGCCTCTTTCTCTCCTGCGGAAGCCGGGCGATGTCGGGTACATCCTTGATGGGAAGAAGAAGAGCGATGTGGTGAATGAGATGAGGAGGAGACGGAAGGCAGGGAACCTCCCTCCCCTCTTCCCCAATGGATGGATTCCGCTGGTGGCGTCCAAGGACCTTCAGAAGGGAGACGTCACTTACATCAGTGCCATTGGTGAGAATCGGGCTATGTCCAACTTGTTTTCTTTTTGTTTGTTTGGGGGGGGGGGGGGGGCACAACCACCAAGCTAATTATCATCACACTTGTCAAGTGCTACCATTATCATCATCATCTACATTATTACCATCAGTCCATCATCATCATCATCATCAATTCATCATCATCTTCACCACTATGTTGATGATGCTGCTGCACAGAATGAAGATGATGATGATGATCATCTTCATTCTGAGCAGCAGCATCATCATCATTGTCATTGTCATAATCATCTCCATCATCATCAGGACCCACCACCATCAACATCATCACTTGGTAAATTGATTTTAATCACCACCATCATCATTAATTATCATCACCATCATATTCATCAACATCACCATTGATCACTATTATTAATTACCATCATCAATTCATCATCATCTTCTTCTCCATCAATCTGGCATCTTAATTGTATTTTAACAATCTCGAGTCTTGACCCATGGTAATTGTGTTTGTAGCGTACCACTTTGTATTTGATCAATTAATTTGCAAGAATTAATTTAATTTGGAGAAGAAAAGTGAGCATTTGTAGTCTCCCCATTTTAGGAAGGACAGGAAATTAAAGTTGATGTTTACACAGCATACCATTCAGTGAACTAGACCGGTAGACCCTTTAATTTTGGGCACTGTTTATGCAGTGTGGTGTGTACAGAATATAATTAAGACAGAAATATTTTCATAATATAAATGAAATTCTGAACTTGTATGTCAGCAATGATTTTCAATCAGCAGAATTGTCTTGATATAATAAAATATGGCTACAAATAAGACTACCCAACACATTACATGATGAATGCATTTAATAGTGTACAGATAACAGAGTAAACTATTAATGCAGTCCATATGTTTGTACATTGGCTGGCATAATAACTTGTTTTCATTTTTTATAGAATTAATGAAATTAAAAGAAATCCAAATTATAACCAATTTTATATTTAAGCTCATCCATTATCACAGTTTGAATTGATCAGTAAATGGAAATAACATTTTAATTGCAGACATTGTGCAATAATATATCATATTTCAGGGCCAGTACATTTTTTTTTGGGGGGGGGGGGGGAAGGGGGGCACAAAGAAAATGAGAGGAAATTATTTAATTCAAGCCTGACTGGGCTATAAGCAACACAAAAATATATATATCCGTTATCTGCCACTTGTCAGATATGTCAGATATGACTTCTCAATTTTGAGTCAATTTAGTTTCAATATTGACGTCATGCACCATAAGTATGTTTGTAGTTCAATGGGTGAATAGCAACTTACACAAGGTGATAAAAATCCAGATTTAGCCATGACATGACAAGGGGGCTAGCCATGGCTAAATATTAACTTGCCTACGTGCAGGAGAGAAATAATGCTAGAACTGATGGACAGTACGTATAAAGAAATGGCAGATGTGTTTCATTTGTCATTGCTTACATTATTGATGTAGATAATAAGGAAATCGGGACCTTGCACTATCATTTGTGTAAAAAAAGTACAGTCAAACCACCTCTCTTTATAAAAGTTTAACCCATTTATTCCCCATTGCAGAAAGAGTTGCAAACCATTATAAATCTTTGCAATTAATTGCAAGTCAGAAAAGATGCACATTTGAACCCATTTGATTTGCGCATTTAGTCACATGATTATAATAAAAGGTACTCGATTTATATAGCGCCTAATATGATTGATAATCATCTCTAAGCGCTTTACAATGATATTATTACCCTGGATACAATGCAAACCAGCACACATTATGTGCACCATCTCCACTCCCTGGGGAGCATTCCTTCCAAGCGGCTCATGGGCATTGAGAAGATCCTTCACATTTAGGCTTTCACCTCCTACCGGGTCCCCATTTATACACGTGGGTAGAGAGCAGCAATTGTGGAGGACAAACGCAGTGGGCAGGGTTCGAACTCGGGATCTCATGATCGGAAAGCGCGCGCTCTACCAATCTTGCCACACCACATGATCTGGCCCTAGCCCGAGTATTATCAGGACCAGTCCTGAATGGGTTGATACACTTGGCTACCTGTCTATAGCAGCCAACCTGCCTATATTGACCACACAAAGTGTGTCTTTGCAGAGAAAATCAATGCAATAGGTAGAACCTGTCTGTAGATGTCACCTGTACATACAGCACTTGGCCACTTTTCTTGTTTCCATTTGGTGATCACAGTACACAGGTTTGACTGTGTGCTCAGGCATCAGGGCAATTTTGCCCTGTAACCCTAAAGCTGCCAATTACATAATCTGTAGAGTGTAGTGCCTGCTCAATTGTAAGGTGAAAGTTATACTCAATTAATTTGATGATTATCAATGAGATGTATTGAAAGTCCCTTTACTCTGGAAGCTTAATTAACCTTAGCTCTAGGCTGCTTTCTACTGCACAATACAATAGGCACAATTGATTTCCTCTATTCCCAATATACCTTGCTCAGTCATCCAGAAAGAAACCACAGTGGAAACTTTAAGCAACCCTCGAAATTAACTTTTTTTGCTGGTGGCCCGGTCGGGCCAGTAAAATTAGTATTTTTCCAATTTTGGTGGCCCGAAACCAAAATCTACTGGCCCGAAAAAAATAAGGAAAAACAAAAGTAAAATTAAAACAATAACCATATTCATAGTTTCAGGGTACTGGGCAATGTTTAGCCTCATTTGTTACTGTATTCCAATGCTCGAAATTATCTTTTTTTCTGGTGGCCCGAAAATAAAATTTACAAACAAAGAAAAACAATGGTCATGACTACTTGGTCATTAATTGGTAAATTATGGAAGTTATGTGTTAAAATTACCACCATCATTAAAGAAATCCATCACTGAATAAACAAAACAAAACCTAGAATCGAGCAGTTTTATCTAAGAGTCATCAACTGATGAAACTAAGCTCTTTTCCATGTACGATTTTGTTATTTTATGGTCCATAAAATCCCCAACACAAAAAAACACACATGGGACTGAGCATAGCTAAGATAACTTTTCAAATCGGGAAATGAAATCACTTAAATCTTTGTTATTTTACAAGCTAAAATAATTCCAAGTAGTCACAAGTCTCTACCTTGTAAAAATGATTCTTTCTAATACCTTCAAAAATATGAATAATGATCCGAAAGATGAAATTATTCCCCTTTATTGACGGTATCGCGGACGGTATCGCAAAGGCAAGCACACTGCACTTTGCAATATGAATATGTGAACAGTTAGACATGTGTTTTGATAGGTCTTAGTATGCACACATACTCCCTCTGTGGATTGGTTGTTCTATGTTTATATTCTACATGTTGCAAAGGCTTCCAGGGGGTGTGTGGGAAATTAAGAAAACAGCATAAGCATATGCTTTTACTCTTAGTCATTACACACCTCTGGAAGTTGTTTAATTTTACCATGATTTATCATGCAAGAAGTAGATAATTCAAGGGAGAGTGTTCATATGAGGAAATAGCACATATTTGTAGGCATAAATAAGGATTAATTCAACTAGCGCAAGTGCGCTTGCGACTTTTTATGTCCGTCCTTTTCATTTCTTGCAAATATTTAAATCACAATTAAAGTGTTTTTAAGAGGTGTCAAACTTGAGATTCATATTCCTTGATGTTGTCTTCTTATGGTTTAAACATTTGGTGGCCCGATCGGGCCACCAAACTTTGGCATTTTCATGTTTTTACTGGCCCGACCGCAACTTTTACTGGCCCCGGGCCATCGGGCCTACGCCAATTTCGAGCGTTGCTTTAAGTCATGTACTTACTTGGCACTTTACAAAGTCATCCAAAATTGTAAGAGAGCCCTTGTAAATTGAGTTTGATGTACTTAATCAAATATCAGAGTGCTAGGGATCTACATGTATGTACAGTACTTAGTAACATTGTCCAATTCCTCAAAATCCAAGAACGGTAGAATTATATTGGTTCCCTCATACGTTGTTTTATTCGTATTATCAATAGAAGCATGGGACAGGTTTCGGTTTTTCGAATTTCCTTTTCGTTAAAAAGATATTTATGATTTAAGTGTTCAGATGTTAAACTATCCACTGGATAGTCGTGTAACCCTGTACAAAATCAGAGCAATAAATTAGTGAATATCACCTTGCATTTTTGCTCATTACTCGGCCATATAATGTCCATTTAACTTGAAATGTTCACACAATACCAAGTGGACAATGATAACAATGTACATGTACATTGTATCAACTATTCATCACTTTTTACACATGTCAAAAAAGTTACTAAAATCTATCCCTTTAATTGAGATATGATTGAAAAATTAAAATAGCCCCCAAACATTTGTTCCATGTGGTTATTGCTATATGCTTGGAAATTGAATTGATTTGAAAGCATGCATTTTCAATGTTTCACAAAATTATAACTTTTAGAAATAGTGATGCTATGGCTAAGCAGAGATGCCAACCGTTCCGTTTTTGCCGTATTTGTTACGTTTTTTCACGCAAAATACGGCAGTACGTTTTCCCCTAATAAAATACGTTTTCTTGAAAAAAAAAAAAAAACGATATTTTTTTATTTTTTTTTTATTTTTTTTTTTTATTTATTTTTTTTTTTTTTGGTGTTGTTGTTGTTGTTTTGGTACTCCCTATAGAAACGATCGGAAAACGGCAACAAAATTTACGTTGAACCCTGATTAACTATTACTCCAGATACATATTTTAAATATAACACAAATAAACCGAACAAACGCTGGTGTGATCGACCGAACAAACTTTTATATTAACGCGCGGGTAAAGGGTATTTTTGCTGCGCGAATTGGCTTCGCGAAAAAATATGTTTTTTTGCCTCTAAAGGTTGGCAGCTCTGAAAATACTTTTTTTTGGTTCAAAATACTGTTTTTTACCTCTCAGAATACTTTTTTTGGTTTGTGAAGGTTGGCATCTCTGGCTAAGATGGATAATACATTTCCTTAGATTGTCCAGTATTCAAGTATACATGGTTACCCCAATGAGTCTAGAAATAATCCTTGAAACATACTCATTTAAATATAAACTTGTGTATCTAAATGATTGTGTGATGTGATTGTACGATGTGTTGATTGTTAATCCTTTGCCTACAAGTCATAATAATGTCCATAGACTAAACACAGGGTTACCGTAGGCAAGGAGTTACATTTTACATGATATCTTCTTCTCCTTCTTCTTCACGTTACTGTCCAACGCCCCAATGCAGGAGCCAACCGGACCTGCTCAGGGTTATCTGTCTCATTCTAAAGGAACGGTAGCAATGGCTATCTTTGGTGGGACAAAGTTTACCATTGTTACATCCCATGATCAGTTTGGCTGTCTGTCTGTCTGATACAGAATGTGTATCAATTCCAAATTCCAAATATCGCATTCAGATATAAGGTTACTGACCAGTGACCATTTAAAAAGTTTGTTTGTATCTTGTAGAACAGGCCTGTAGCCAGATTTTTTCAAGGGGGCTGTGCATAATTTACACAAAGCAGGGCCGAGACCCCTGATCATTGCCAAGACTGATCTTGGACGAGACCGAGACCGAGACCGTTAAGTTATATGTAAGGGGGGAGGGGGGGGGGGGGGGGGGGGGGGGTCGATCATTGCCACGACCGATCTTGGACGAGAACGAGATCACTGGTAATGGCCTGGTCACATATAGCCGACGCACGGCCAACACACAGCCAGCGCATTGAAAATTTGCCATTTTGGCCAGTGCGTCGTCGTGCGCTAGGTGTGCGTCTTCATGCGTTACTCATGCGTCGAGCGCGCTGGACCAACGTTTTGCATTCGTCGTCATTCGCTCTGTGCGTCGAGATTTTTTGTGCATGCTCAAAACTGTGCGCAGAGCTCGACGCATGGATGTACACGCCAGAAGGACGCCAGTCACGCGCAGAGCACGCTAGACCAACGCCAGACATACGCGGAGCACACGCTGTGTACTCGTTGTGAGTTCGTCGGCTGAGGTCTAGCGAACGCCTAGCGCACACCTAGCGTGCTTCAAACGCATGCCCAGCGAACGTGCAGCGAATAAGGGCGAGCTGAACGAGTGCAGAACGGGTCTCTAACGCACCCGACGTTCTTCTAGCGTGTTCCTAGCGTATAGCTAGCGTGTACGCAGCGTGTACATAGCGTGTAGTCAACGCGTCCCTGCACACCATCTCCCCATCACTTCTCATCCGACCCTCATGGGTAATGATAGAGGTTCCTACTGATCACTTCTAGAAGAACCACCTCGGAAGATGGATGGATATTAATGTTATTTGACATGAACTACCAGTATTGTGTTAAATTTATTCATTGCATTAATTGCATTCATTTCAGGGCCCTGCAAAGTTAAACAAATGCTAAAATCCACCCACCCCCTTTCTCCAAAATGGACATGGAAAGAAAACTCAAATCATATTAGGACTTTTTAAAAATCTTGAAATGATTTGAGACGACTACGGTGCAGTTTTTCACACATAACCTTTATTTTGGTGATTTCCCCCATTATTTGTTGTATCTATTTTGTATCCAAAATGCCCCTTGACCCATCCACCTACTTCCAATTATGTTATGGATGTTTGAATTTGTTAATGTTGCAAGGCCTTTTTATAGATAAACACGCTAATAATGCAAGTTCGGCAATTCAAGTTTGAGCTCTCATATCCATGGATACGTATTACGTACCCTTCACAAATATGGCATCATTGAATGCTTGTTGATTCCCGAGGGTGTTTCACAAAGCAATATTTTGTTATCATGACAAATTTGTCATAATAAAACATTCTTATGGCATGTTACCATACATGATGTATGGTAGCATTTTGGGGACCTTTTGCACAAAATTTGGTGAAACTTTTGCGAAAATTTAGCTAAAAGTACGAATTTGGCTAAAATTATATTCTGTAAATTCTCGTTGCCCGGATCCGGACTTGGGCAGGTTTTCCAGGCGCGCGAAGTTGTCCCTCATTCCCTTGAACGACCCTTGCAGATGGGATACTTCTTTGGACATGATGTCCGCCTGTTTCTGCCATGCAGCATTTTTCATGTCTGGCCTCCTGTAATGGGTGACCTTTTTGTTCCAAATCATTTCATTTTCCTCCAAGAAGGCGACCATCAATTCCTCCTCGTCATCGGACAGCTTGCTGGCCCTTTTGTCCTTCTTTGTACCCTTCTTGATCTTGACGACAGACGATGCCTGCGAAGCCAGCGATACATGGCTGTCTACTGACCCAGCATGTGAGTGAGTAGGGGAGCACTGACGGGATGATGATGGAAAGGATGTAGCATCCTCGACAGTATCCTCAACGGCAAAAGCAGAGTCCAAGCTGTGCAGCTCAGAGTCAGAGTCTAGGCTGTGAAGCTCAGGGTTCAGGCTGGGCTGCTCAGGGTCCAGGCTGGGAAGCTCTTTGCCTCTGCCCTTGCCTCTACGACCGCGGCCACCAATAACAGGAGCAGATGGTGTCTTCTTCGTGGGCTTCATGGACAGTGGGTTCATTCTCTTGGGTGGCATCTTGAAGAGGTTGTACACTTGGTACTGCACTAACTTTAATATGACAACACACTGGACGCTGTCTTTCGCGGACTGTGCGTTGAGCGCGCGGTGCATGCGCGGTGCATGCGCTCTGCATGCGCTGGCCGGGCGCTGGCCATTCGTCCAACACGCTAGCAGCACGTGATGCATTCGTTGCGGTTTTTAATGTATACGCTCTGTATGCGCTATGTATGCGCCCTGTATACGCACAGCGCGTTAGCAACACGTTATGCATTCGCTGTAAGTTCGCTAGCCTCCCCCCTAAATCCTGACAGGAGTTGGGCGTACAACGACGCACTCCCATTTTTCCCGAATTTTCAGTGCGTTGGCCATGCGTTGGCCGTGCGTCGGCTATATGTGACCAGGCCATTAAGTAACGTAAGGGGGGGGGGGGGGGTGCGGGGGCTGGAGGTAGTCGCCAAAACCGATCATGCCCCGAGACCACTGGTTTAGAGACCAATAATAATATGTAGACCGTTCTAGACCTATCGCATCCCCCTGGCTACGGGCCTGCAGAACCATCTATCAGGGTTTCTGGTTCAGAATTCTAAATTTCTTTTCTATCTAATCGGGATCTAGTAACACTCTCCAAATCCCCAAAACTTACTTTAAACTCTAGTGTTTCTCTCATACCTTGTGGTATTTGTATTATTATTATAATTTGCTTTTTTGTTCCTTTTTGTTAAAAAGATATTTACGATTGAAGAGTTCAGATTTTGAATTATCCACTGGAAAGTTATAACTGAGGGCTGAGGGCAATTTTACCCCCAAATTTTCAAAATAGCCCCCTGTAATCAGTAGGTAGCCCCTAAAATTACCATCTATTTAAGGGTATTATATGAAAAAATTCTGGATATCCATCAGATTGGAAAAGTAGCCCCTTAAAATTAAAAATTAATTCCTGCATTGAAAGTTAGATTATCATACACATTATACTGCCATTTAACATTCTATCTGAGGGACAAATATGTGAGGATATTTCATAAGCCTCAACATTGTTGGGTTTATATAGTGCATATATTGCAAAAAGCGTCAAAGTAGGCTTATCGGTGAGGTATCCATAAGGCGCGCATAACTCATAGATTGTTAATAAAAACAAATTAGAAAAATACTTATCTATGGACATAAAAAGTAATTATGTTGTAATTTGAATATCATTTTCAGTAATTTAAAATCAAAACCAATGTTTTTTCATGAAATGGATATTGCTTATAATTGTTCACAGAACTGTTCAAAGCTAATCAATATCATTCAGAGATCAAAGACATTTTTAGATTCAATGATCAATCGAAAAAAAATATTGTACTAGATACTTAGCTTTGTGACTTCTCTATTAAAGCACTTCATGAATTAGCTACACCCTTTGAGAACACACCCACACCCATATTTCAAACCACAAGAAAAGATAACTCTTGTATCGAGGAAGCTAAAGCTTCCCTCGCCCATTAATACTATTAAAAGCAGTTAAGGAAACCACATTCTAAATAAATGTGACATCATCTTGTTACTGATTAATTAAACGTAGCGCAGTGTCATAGAGATGAGTTACATAAGTATCAATAAAAAGCTGCTTGCTGATTAGTGTTAGGAGAGATAATAAGTAGTGTATATTATAGCCTGCATGGTACCAGATGCACATGTGATCAATGGCGTAGCTATGGGGGGAGGGGGGGGGGGATGTCACGTACCCCCTAATAATTTTTGAAAAAACAATAGAAAACATAAAAGGAGCATTTTTTAGAGAAAAAAATAAAGGTGTGCCCTCCCCCCCCTCCCCCCCCCCCAATCAGACTGCCAGGATATGTCACTGCATGTGGTGTGTAGTCTTCTTTGCATGGCAGGCAGGGGAAGGGGAGGGGGGGGGGGGGGTTAAGGCTGAAGTACCCCCACCCTAGATACCCTACATGTACATGAACTTTTAAACAGGTTTCAATACTATGATACTTTTAAGCCAATTAAATAACCATGTCACATATGTGGACAAACATTATCTGTTTCTTTTTTATCGTGAGGTAGTTAATTCTTTTACCTCCCAAGAAAAGGGGTAAAGCAGTAAAGCCCATGACAACATTTTGCCTGGCTACACCACCTACATGTACGTGTATAATTAGGCAACTGCAGTTTAACTGCAGACAATGTAATGGTTTGCATGCCATACCAATCTTTCCGGCCACTTGCTCACGAATTGAAGAGTTAATCATTTATCACATTGCAAATAACAGCTCGTTAGTAGAGTTGATTGATGAACTACTAAAAGTAGGTGAGACTCCTGAGAGGCGATGTTTCCGTTACTTCATATGATAAGAACTTTGTTGTAAACTTTGAACTTGTTATGTGGTTTCTGGACATAATTTATTTACCTACAAAATAGATGATTGTGCAGTTTATCACTGTTAATGATTTCCAAAATAGTTTCATACATTGATATTTCATTTAAATATGACAGAATGCAAATTGTTTTAATAAAAGTGCATTCTACAGTACAGTAAAAGTACTGCACTACAGAGTTCAAGAACGATACATACAAAATGTCCATAATCATAGAGAAGTGGAATAAAAGTTCAAACTGTAAACCTGCTGCTGCTACTACTACTCAAATGGCAATGGTGACGATTTGTGGCATAGCTATGGGGACGGGGATGCACATGCCCCCAATATTTTGCCCAAAACAATAGAAAACATAAGGGGGGAATCTGTTTTAAAAATACATAAGATGTGCCCCCCTCCCAATCAGTCCAACTATGCTAAGCCACTGATGACGAATGATGACTTCTTCTACTGCTAATATACTAATGCAATGATTTTTTATATCATAATGATAAAGAAATTATTCAGAGTTTGTAAGGGGAAGCCAGAACACATTAAAGCAAAAAAACAGTATTGGGAAAGTTACGTGAAGTATCTTTATTGGCCAAACTAATTGATAGGTATTGTTGAAATAGTATTAAAAAAGGGCTTGTGTGGAAAATTCCGTACTTTAGTATCGTTAAATGCAGAAATATCAGTCAAAACGTTTATGCAAGCTGCTGACATTGGGCATTAATTCACTGCCAGTTCGGCCCGGCGAAACCACGTGCTGCATTTGCCATAGGTTTTGCACGCAGCGCATGAGGGTGCCTATCAAAATACAACCATCAGCGACATCTATCAGTGCATTGACAGTTTTCTAATTATATCAATTTAGGAGGCGGTTTCCTGGCCAAATTTGTATAATCCCATATTAGTAAAAATATATTTGTTCACATGGTCGGTGATAAGAGCGTACTGTACTTTACTTCTTTTTTTTGTGGGGCGTTTCCCACTACTGTCATTTCCCTTTAATATGAAGCTGCATAAAACTTTTGATTGTCAAAATCTTGTTCATCTTAACCCCTTTCCCCCAGGTCATGAGTTTGCAGTCTACAGAGGACAGAACGGGGAGGCGTACGCAGTGGATGCGTACTGCCCGCATCTCGGAGCTAACCTTGGCGTCGGGGGCGTGGTGAAGGGCAACTGCCTACGATGTCCTTTCCATGGCTGGCAGTTCGAGGGGAAGGAGGGGAAGTGTGTCGAGATACCGTACCAGGCAAAAGATAGTGAGTATATTGTCATTTTGCTGTTGTTGTTATTGGCATGTCTTGGAGTACTAATATCATTTTATCCTCATTTTGCATGATGCAAAGTGCTCCCTTCCTTGCGTTGAATCCAAATGAATCTTTAAGTATGTGGATAAATCTAAATTATAAAATTGTTTAACTATCTAGATGATTGTTTTTAGATGATCTGAATGTTATATCTGAGTTATATTGTAATTTGCTGCATGTGTATGATTGTTTCATAACTGTTTCACTATATTGTTTCATAATTGTATATTATTTTGTTTGTAATAATATTTTACAGTCCTTATAAATCATGCAATTGTCGTGTACATGCAGGCCTTAGAGAGCACAATGTTTGACATTTTTTAATGCAAATTTGTATTACCAAGTTATTTTCTGTTCATTTGTATAAATTTCCATTTTGCTCATACTTGTATTCTTTTAGAGCCAATCCCTCGTCAAGCCAAGGTCAAGTCGTGGCAAGTCCTCGAGCAGAATGGTTTCATCCTGGTCTGGCACGACGCTATGGGCAGTGGGCCCTACTTTTTATTCTTTTTTTTAATGATTACAATAGATGTTATCTGTATTCTTCTGCTCATACTTTTGTTTCTATCAGAGCCGATCCCTCCTCAAGCAAAGGTCAAGTCGTGGCAAGTCCTAGAGCAGAATGGTTTCATCCTGGTCTGGCACGACGCTGAGGGAAGGGAGCCCTCGTGGTTCCCAGAGAACATGGAGACCAAGGAGTGGGGGAAGATGTACTACCATGGCGTCACCGAGCACACCGTCTGTGATCACGTCGAGGTAGGCCTTAAAATTGTCTTTCTTTTTTTGAGCGCGTCTTATTTAATCTATGAGTTCATTTGTTAATGATGCTTCTGTGATAGTTCGGCTATGATGGTCCAGGATGCCATATCTAAGATAATGTTTGAAAAATTTGCACTAGCTCATCAAGAGCATTAGACTAAAGTGCTACCATATGAATTTGCTTCACTTTCTTTAATTCCATGCCAAAATGCATCAGGTCTCAACATTTCTCAGGCTGGAGCTTACAGAGAATTCATTTTTACAGAGTATACCAAACTTAAAGTGTCATTAGGGGGCTTATGAATAGTCCCAGATATATTTATGCTTTGCTACGGTCAAAATATTTTATTTTTTCAGTTGCTTGCTTCCATGTCTGGATATATCAGAACAATAAATACAATGTCCCACATGAATATCTTGAACAGGTAAAACAAACTTATATTCTCTTTGCTTGCTTGCTTCTGTTCCGTGATGTATCAGAGAATGTATCAGAGAAAGTTTATACATTGTCCCACTAGTACACATCTGTGTAGGCCATAGCAACTAACTTTCTTATTGCTAATTGCTTCTATTGCAGGATGTATCCGAGAATGGCGCGGACACATCTCATCTGCACTACGTCCATGGATCCTTCATGGGTAGCGGCACGGACCTCAGATACATGGACAGCAAGTAAGTATTTGTTTGTCAGTTGTTTACTTGGTTCCCAAGGCACAGACCTTAGATACATGGACATCAAATAAGTATTTGTTTGTCAGTTGTCTACTTGGTTCCCACGGAAGTATAGTTTGTAAAGAGGTTTTCAGACCATCTGCTTACAACGATCATTTTCTCAGTTTCTCTTAGGAGGTCCCAAGTAACAGGTTTTACTTTATTTACCAGAACAGTTAACCTTTCATTAAAAAATGGTGGGCTTTTTGGTAGTATGTATATAATTGATGACTTTTGTGTTAAACATTTTATTTCCTTTTTATTAACAAATACTGGCTAATCATATGTCTTGTGAGACAAACAGGGATGCCGGTTTTAAGACAAAATTTTAGTTATTTCCAAACAAATATGACGTAACATGACTTGGTGTTCAGGCTTTTGGCTTTTAGCTTGCTGGTATCCATCAATGTGACTCGATATAGACTTGCTTTTTAATGTAACTTCCATTTTGTCATGTGACCATCAGGTGGTGGAGCTGGGCATTCCATTCGTGGGGCGGCACATGGGAGCAAGACCCTGACCACAAGTTCATCGGTGAAATGACCATCTACCACGCCTTCGGCCTCTTTGGAATACCCATTGAAATAACACGGACGGTCAGCAAAGCAAGACAGGTATGCTCTTTAATGACAGCCTCTTTTCTCCAAATTTGTATATATTTTTGTATTGAATCTGTCGAATGAAACAGTGTTGGGTTTCTATGCCACACTCCCTCCTCTCTTCAAAGAATCCCACAAACATAGGCATCATGAGTACATGACCATCTATAGTATCACGCCTTCGGTCTCTTTGAAATGCCCTTTAAAATAACATGGACTGCCAGCAAAGAATACGATGCTCTTTTATTTAATTTTACCTTCAATTTATTGGGGGCACAATGTGCACAGTGCTGATATTTCCCCTAAAGTTCTGAAATAGGGAAATGTTTGATTTAAGTTGTCCAACAGGCATCACCAGGGCGTAAAAGTGAATTGCTTGAAGCCTGAGGGGTGTGTTCTTTAAAGGGTACCACCACCCAACAATAATATTCTTAATAAAGAAAGGTAACATCTTTAGTATTCCATTCCATCAACAAGTTCACAAAAATATGTTTCCAGAAAGAAAAAAAAAATTGGAAACGCATCACCATTCTAAAGCATGCATTCATGCGGTCTGAATTACGCAGACTGCTATGTGTGCGGTGAATTGCAATGTGTGCAGAACGAATGAATCGCCCGGGAATCTATTGTTTACAAACGTGCGCGTGAATAGCATTGGTGCACTCTCAAATGGTTGGCCCGTATGGAACCAGGAAATAGCAGTGGTTCCGTAAGTGGTGGAAATTAATTGCTTTGTTTATGAATTACACAACCCTTTGCAAAATGTTGGGTATCTATTTGATATCACAAAACGGTACCAAAACATATAATAATGTGTTGTTCTTTGCCTGGTGGTCCCCTTTAAGCCTTTATGTTCCACTTCTTCCTCACCTTTCCTAGTTGTTATCATTTTGGTGACAAAATTCAAGACAAAGATATATTTCTGTTCATTGATTATTTAGTCTAAATAGAGATGGTACTACGTGTAACATTGGTTGATAATGTAAATTGTCTAGTGCTATGCCGCTATTAGAGAAATGTCTTCTAATAGTCATTAATAATTATGAAAAAAATACACCCCTACTTGTAGTTTAGATTTCATTTCAGTTTAGATTGTTTAGGTGATAACAATTTTTTAGCATATTGTGCATAATATGAAATGTGCTTGGCAACAAGAAAGTATTTGTGTGAGAAATTTTGAAGCATTGGTTGAATTGCAGCTATAGTTCTGGAGCCAAGCCAATACCAACAGGTTCACGTTGAACCAAACCGCAAAAATATCAAACAAAAGAATAAATTCATCAAAAAAGTACACTTGAGTGAAAGTGAAATGAAAACAGCAAGCAATTTGCCAGAGGCTATACTGCCTAAGAAAACAGAACAGTCTGGAAAAGGTCAATTGAAGCCAAATATACTCCGTATTTGTGTTTCAGTTGTATGTTTTGTTTGACTACTTTAAAGATATATTTAGTTTGTGATTATAACTGTGACTAAATTTTTATCTGGTTCAATACTAACTGCTTGTTTGATTGTTTTTGTTTGTAAATTTGTTCATTTCATAGAGAATAAGTGGTCAGTGGTTTGCATAATACTTTGTTTATCATCAATGGTTATTATTATCAATATCATTATCAAAATTATTAATAGTATTAGAGGTAGAAGAAGTAGTAGTATTATTACCATTATTAATAATATTATTGTTATAATTGTTATTATAATTATTAGTAGTAGTAGTAGTAGTAGAAGTAGTATTGTTATTGTTGTTATTGTTAGTATTATTACTACTACAGAAACTATTATTATTATTATTATTAATATCATCATTATCATTATTTTATTTACATCCCTCTATTCAGAATGGACCAGCCCATGTCCTGCTTCACTTATTATTGCCCTTTGGCCGAACCACTATAGTAATAGGGGTGACCCCTGTGGAGGGACTGGTTCAGAAGGTTACACAGCAAGTGTTTGCCTCCCGATACGTGCCACGCTGGCTGGCCAAGTCTTTTTTGTATGCCGAATATATCCAGGTAAGTACAGTCAAACCTGTGTATAGTGACCACCAAAGGGAAACCCAGGACATTAAGATAGATTAAATTTCAAGTGCAAATTGGGTTTTATCAATGAGCTAGCACAAAATTGCTGTAAAGACTACCTGATTATATTTGTAAATAAACTGCTTATCTTAACCTTACAAAGCAGTTTACATGTAGATTACCCTATTGCCCATAGAAACCTGGTGATTCCTGTATTTCATCTATAGAAATGAAAAATCTAGTAGGGAACCAGTTAACCTGTGTATAAAGACATCATATTTATAACAAAAATGCTTATCTGTACCCAACAAAGCAGTTCACATGTACAATAACCTATGTGAACAAACAACTATTTTTCATGAAGTGTTAATAAATAAATTTCTTTCCACTCTTGTCATTTCCAGTTTGAGCGTGACATCATGGTCTGGAACCACAAGACTTACCAGAACAAGCCGGTGTTGGTCGCGGAGGACAAGCTGATCTCCAAGCATCGGCGCTGGTACTCTCAGTTCTTCTCTGAGAACAGTCCCCGCTTTGAGGACAAACGAGACACCCTGGACTGGTAATAGGAAAGAAGCATGCAATCTTGGCCTTCAGTTTTGTGGAGAACTTTTAATTGTGACATTATCTTTGTCCAGAAAGCATCTTGTTTACCCTGGTCTTCTTGGATAACAGTCCTTTTGAAGATGAGCAGGATGCTAACCTGGACTGATATAAGGGATGGAATATAGGACCAGCTAACTGGCCCAGAATTGGGTTTCAGCCAGTTAAGGACTTTTGATTTGGATAATACGGACATTTCCTTAGTCCAGAAACTACTGTACTTCCCAGTTCCTGGAAAACAGCTAGATCCCACTTTAAGGACCAGCATGAACCCAGGACTGTTAATCATAGGGTATGAACAGAGACTAGCCAACAGGCTTCCTGGCTTCTGTTAAGGACATTTATTCGGGACAGGGAGGATATTGTCTTGAGCCGAAAGTAAATGGTACTGCATGGTACTCTCAGTTCATCTCAGAGGCCAGTCTTTGCTTCCAGAACTGGACCAAGACCTAGAATATGGTCCTGCTGTTCTCCAGATAGTTGATGTCTTTCTGTGGGGACAGAACGGACATTTACTTTGCATTATGAAAAATATTTGTATATTTTTTATAAATATTAATATACGTTGTACTTGTAATGTAAAACACTTGCGGCTTGTCAAAGTTTGTTCCCTAATAAACTCCCTATTCTTCCTCAGCTCAGCTTGAAAAAATGATGCAATATCCATGAATAATGATAGACTATGACTAGCCAATAGACCTTTTTATTTTATTTGTCCTACACTCCTACAGTAACACTTTATTTGCAACAGTAGACGTAAACGGCCATTTTATGTGCAAGTAGTGAACTAGAAATAAGGTAGTTATTGTTTGTGGCAGCATGGAAATAATGAGCCAGTTAAACAACTTTTCACAGGCCAGTAAAGATCTTCTTTTTAAAGATTTTTATTTATCCAGGTTAGCCTCTTCAGTTCTCATTGCACTGTTCTCCAAGAGTGACCTGTGCCTAACATTATATATTTAACTTGGCCGTTGGATACACACCCACAATTAATCTTGCACTTATTGTGCATTCTCTCCACTCCCTGTGGAGCATTTCAGTAGGTGCTACTATACAGTGCACTCATGTTTTACACACCCTCATTTGGACCTATTATAAAGCCATTCTTTGTTAGTGATTGGGGATTTTTTAAATTATACATAGTTGATTACATTGCTGATGGATTTTCAACTTAAAATCTCCACCTTGTACAATTTTGAGAATAGGATTCCTGTATTAATTTTTTTATTTTTTATTTTTTATAATACGCTATAGTGAACAATAGCCCATAAGGCGAGATATAAATCAAAAATCTAATATAGGCAAAGAGCACTATAAAAGACATCCATATAGGCCAATCAATGGTTCACAGCAGCTTAAGATTTCAGAATACCCTCAGATACTTGACGTCTTCTGCAAAAGTCTTCTTCTAATTACTGTCCAGCCATGTATGAATCATGTATTACTTATGATTTAGATACTTAAATTTGGAGAGGCGGCGGGGGGGGGGGGGGGGGGAGTAGTGTGTTGTTATAATGTATATCTTATTCATTATTAGTCTTTCAAAAGTATAGTTGATCACCGTTTGCTAATCGCTATTCATATCATGGCAAGTATAAGTTTTGATTTAGAAGGCGGATACATATATTCTGTTCATAGAAATGTGATACGAAAAAAAAAACTGATGTAATTTGTTAAAGAAATAATGTTATTCGGTCAAAATAATCCATATTCTGTAATGGCTCAAATCTGTTATAGTCATTGTTGATATTAATCTTCGGTACAGGCTCTCATGCATGGAGACCATTTTAAAAATGTCAGTACATTTGCCTTATATGTGTACTGTTCATAGGGCATGCAAAGTTACTTATGTCAGTTGTATTTGTATTGTGAACATTGAAATGTAATTATGTTGTTATACCAAAGATAACTTGATTTTTTCTTTGACAGTTATTGTACTTTCCTTCAATCAATTTTAAGGATGCATAACAGATCAAAAAGTGAGTCATGTGTGAAATATCAGTTAGTTCCAGTATTTTGTTTTATTGATTAATGATTCATGTCTTATTTATATCTTTTAAAATTTTATCGAAACCTATGGAGCATTTTGAGGTTCCTTCTCTACTCTATGTTCCCCATTTTCTATGATAAGTTCTTGAATGTAATTAATGAAACTGAGCTAATTAGATCAGTACCTGATTTTAAATAAAAATTTGTATCGAATTGTGATTAAAAATAAGGGATGTGGAAAGCAACTTCCTACTTCATGTTAATAAACCAGTGGAGTAGCGTGGTTAGATTGATTGTATAATTTTTGTCAAATTATGGGTGGGGGGGGGGGGGGGGGGGGTGGGGGCGGGGGCTCATGCCCCCTGTGCCCCATGCCTCACGGTGCACTCTGTGGCTACTCCACAGGGTTCAACAGACTTCTCACACAGATGTGCCTTTTTTGTGACATTCTCTTTCACGTTAGCGTCTAGCACAGAAAATCTGAAATTTAGCGATCAGATTACCTAACTTTATTTATTTATTTATCTTGACAATGAATAATATATCAGATGAAGATTTTATGTGTTGTCCTATATAATCATTACGAACAACAATCCATTATAGATATTACATATGTTTGTACTTAAATGCTACATATTTTAAGATGTAAATAGTTTTTTATGTATGTATGCTTGGTCATATGATCCCGAAAGATAATTCTGGCTATAATTTTGTATTTGAGTCGTGTTTTCTTTGGAGCTTGTAGTGTACTCATTGCAGTCAGTATTGAAAAAGGCAAGATTAACCTGAAAGTAATTTTGCTAACTGATCTAAGTCAAGGGGGGTGTTTCACAAAGATCCCAAGTCAAACTTAACACGAAGTTGGACTTAAAATGTATGGAAAGCCATTAGTTTCTTTGTAAAATTATTAGACGAGCAAACAGGCCCACAATTTCGATAAAAATCATTAACGTTTTCTTTTATCAAAGAGACTTCAAGTTATTGATGTGAAATGTTGTTGAAAGTTTGAAATATTTGCATTTAGGCTCTTGAATATGTGTATTTCCTAAGCTACAAATGGCATTCCATAATTGTTAAGTCCAACTTAGTGTTAAGTTCGACTTAGGATCTTTATCATCTTTGTGAAACACCCCTAAGGTGTTTCACGTTTGATTATACACAGTATTAAACAAATTATATCAAATACTAATACAGTATATAAATTATTGTCCTTTAAATCCAAAGAAAATGAAGATATTTTGATTCATTATAATTGTGTGTAATTTCATTTGATGGATTGCAGTGTATGCATTTTGTAGTTGTCTCTTTGTTTGTTTTTAATGATTTTAGAAAATTAGGTTATTTGCAATATGAGACCTCCATTTCATTCCATTCTAAATTATGTTAATTTGTTACACGTATAAGTGATGTAAAACAATGAAATAGATATTTTAGCATTAACATGCAATCAATCTGTGTTTCCTGGTCGTTATTTCCAGTTTTGTAGAGCTATAATTAATTAATTTCCCTCTCATAAATGAACCAAAACATGCCTGTTCCATGATCATGTGGACAGCTTTATGCATACATCGCATATAAAGACAGATTTGTCTAATAGAGCCTTTAAATTTAGTATTTGGGTTGATCTACCCGCGATGAATAGGCTGACACAGCATCAGTCTCTGTTCTGAAGGTTGTTCCAATGTATCTGGTTCCATTGACCCCCTCCACTATGGACAAGATTATTATCATCAAAGAAATCCCCATTTAGAGCCCGGGGAAGGGGGGGGGGGGGTCACTCTCATACAAAAGTGCTACCCACCCATGTCCATCAACCGCTAAAAATGGACCCTAAATGGCACATCACACCTTTTTAAGTTTACACCCTAAATTGCGTAATGCTTTGAATACATACCCTTAATGGGGCAACGTAAAAAAAAAAAGGTATACTTTTGCGATGTCTTCTTTTGAAAGGGCCTTTATAAGTGCGATGAGTGCTGAAAACCACCCCTTCCTAAAGGAAAACGTCGACGACGCCCTATAGTTGAATATAATACCCTTTCGACGTTCTTTTGGACATGGGTGTGTAGCCAGTCATGTTGGGAGTGACACCCCCCTCCCCCCTTGCCAGGTTTTAGTGGCGGTTATTTATATCTCTGTAATGCAGTACCAGTTCATGCCATCCCCATCCAAATGAATAGTTTGTTCTGGTGATAACACTCTAGCAGGATTAATGATTAATGATTAATACAACCTCGTCCTAGCTAATTGCTAATAAACGAAGCTCCCAATGATTTAAAGCTACATGCATAGTGTGGGATTATAAGTATGTGTGTGCGTGTGTGTGTGTGTGCGTGTGTGTGTGTGTGCGTGTGTGTGTGTGTGGGCGTGCGTGCGTGTATGTGTGCGTGTATGTGAGCGTGTGTGTGTGTGTGCATGTGTGTGTGTGTGTGTGTGTGTGTGTGCGTGCGTGTGTGTATGTATGTGTGCGTGCGTGTGTTTGCGTGTGTGTTTGTTTGTACATGTGTTTATTCGTGTCATTTAAGATTCAGGAATAACTAAATAAATGAAGTTCCAAGTCTCACCACTTTAGTTGTGTATGGGGGGGGCGAAGGGGGGAGGGGGGCGGGGGGCGAGGGATTGTTGCCCGAGACCACTGGTTAAGATGGCCGAGACCAATAAAAAGTAGACCTTTCTGAATTTGGGGGGGGGGGGGGGGGGGGGTGCGTACGCACCCAACGCACCCCCTGGCTATACGGGCCTGGCCTGGCTTAATTAGAAAAATCCACCTCGTTATGGGATGTCCTTAATGTTATGACGTCTTACTATCCACCCCCATACCGAAGTGGTGAGTGAAACAACAAACGAAGAGATGTACTGATTTTTCGGTCTAGGCCTGGCTATGAACTTGATCAACAGTATTCCTTGACGCCTGGATACCTCCGGACAATGCGCCGTCCAAGGTTCGGTTAAACAAAGATTTGTATTTCCATGCATGGGTGAAGATGAATAAAAAAGGCACAAATAAAATCATGATCATAAATCTCACAGCAAAATGATGTGAGTGTAGCTGGTACAGTGTACGACGCTGCATAATGAATATCATATTCTAATATATGGACTAGTCCTGTATAAATGAGTTGCTCACGAAAGAAAACGAGTGCTCATGTAGTTTGCTTCGATCACTTTGATTTTTCTATCATTGGGTCGATCGAGAGAAAACAAAAATAAACATTGTTTTTCCTCACGACTATAATGGACCCGGGATGAGTGTGCAATCATGATCGCAAGAGGGTAAGTGTAATTACTTATACAGCATTGTTTCAATAACTGAATAATATATAACACTAATGATTTGGGTAATAATAACGATTATTGTATAAATATAGCAAGTAAAGGTTAGGGTTAGGTTATATATCTAAATTATGGCTGTATTATCAATCTTTTGCTAAGCCTCGGTAAGACTTTCAGTATCCCCCTTCACTAAAATTAGTATAAATATGGGAACATTTATAAATATTAATTTACTTATATTACTAGAGGCATATAGGGTTAGGTTTTGGGCGAAAATGCAACTGTGTCCAACATAACTAAATGTCAGTCAAAGGGTAACCAAGTGGTGAGATGAAGACCTTTGCTTATCAGACGGGCAACGGGAATATAAAAGGGTTTAAAACTTGTTTGTATATTGTTTGTTTGTTTGTGTGTGTGTTTGTTTGCTGGGCAGACGCCACCCCTACAAGTTACCCCATCCCCAATCTCACTGACAGGGGTAATTTATCGACGCCACTGGTCTCAATGTCATTCAAGTAAGAAACGAAAGGCCTTGACATTGTTGGGGACTGGTATGGAAATACATACGAACAAATCTGGGGGAGGGGGGGGGGGGGGGGGCCTCTGACTGGGGAAAGGACAATGTCCATCGCGTTTCTAGCTGGCGCCACGAATGGTCATTAATAAGAAATGAAGAAACTATAGAGTACCGAAGTAGTGACGTCACATGCTTTTGTTATGGCATAGTAATGGTTCTAAACAACTCTTCCTTTCATTCTGGCATTAAGTAGTGGGTCGGAGCCGGACGATTGCCTTCTTAGCAACCGCTAGATCACCAATTCATGACTTGCCTGACATTGTTTAGAACCATCACTCATGTCAATGAATAGCTCTGACGTCACACTTCGGTACTCTATATCTTATCAAACCACTAAGTGGTGATCGAAGACCTTCACTCTTCAGACGGTCAATGGGAATATAAAGCAGGGAAGAAACTAATCTCATCAAATCACGACACAATATACTGCCAGCGCATCAAGGCGATTAATTATTAATAATTAAAAAGCGTTCGCAAGATTATTCGTCATTTGATATTCCCGGCATCTATTTTTGTCCTTCTGTCTCCTTTCTCTGCAGACATAGCCAAGTCTACCTTCATACATACTTAATGTGTTGATGTAAGTGGCGTAGCTAACAAAGGCGAACATTGGTAGGGGGGAGGGGGGCTGGCGGGGGGCTGGCCAGGCATTTTGTTAGAATAACCAATTATTTGATATTCAAAGTGCAATATGCCTAACGCATAAAGAGGATAAACCAGCTATTCGATTTCCCCGATTTGATATGGCTAGGAAAAAAGTGGGGTAC
>JBAMJV010011638.1:0-38736 GCA_037951105.1 Echinarachnius parma
CTGATTCTGAGCTAGTATAGAGTGTGTGACAGAATGCGTGTGACCGGATACAACATGTACGGAATGCATGCTATGCAAGTGCCTGTATTATGAATGCCGTGTGATTACGATTGGATAGCGAAACCTAGAGTTAGTGTCCCTTATTGCGCTTATATTGATAGTTATGTGGAAGGATAATTAGGATAAAGTCACTCACCCATATTCCCGAAGTAGTTGAATCTACCTGGTGTAGTTGACATGTTGATAAACGAGTAGAAGGCTCGTCTTTTGTAGATAAAATCAGGACACTTCCATTCCGTCGTACAGGTTATTTGCGGCACATTGCAGGTCACGTGTTATTTGTTTATATTTATACGGCCAATAGGAAGTCGGCTTATATACAGAGTTCGTATAAGGAATCAGAGGCTATTTATAGATCCTTCTTGGATTGTATTCTAAATACTTAGTTGCATTTAGATAGGGTTGGTAATCCCCTTAATTTACCTGGTGGCAGCGTTTACTATTGTTGGTTATGATTAAGGTTCCCTCTTCTTTTGTATCTCAAATAAAGCTATGAGAATTATCGATTATGACCCGAGCCCCCATTCTCGTTACATTGGTGCGCAGCGGCGGGATTGAAGTGGCAAACCTATTTTTGTTATATTTTGATAGATGTGGCAAACTAATTAATTGTTGTAACTCTTGTTAATTATTTTTAAAGTCTTCACTGTTGATCAAAATTATTTATCCTAGCAGTGATGAGTAGAGTTGTATGTAGCTAACTGGTTATTTTACTAAATGCAGTAAATTGGAATACAGAATATTAATTCTGTGATTCCCAAGTGTGTTTCACCAGACAGTGTCGGTTTTATGAACAAAGTGCACATGAGTTTACATTAGTATGACAATTAGATGTCATACCCGTAATAATAATTAGTAGTGAGCAAAATATTGCTCTACACTTACATTGTAAAGGTTATGGTGACATATAAACAAAATATATATATATATATATATATATTAAATAATAATATATAAGTTATATATTATATAAAGGAAAAGAAAAGAATATAGTTCTTAAATGAAACAAACTCCAAATTAATACATTTTAGAGAGTTTGTGAGATGGAGAGTGAGAGCCATATTCAGGAGCAGTCTGGGGCTGGAGATCAGCAGGATGCTGATGATGTGCAGAGACGTTGGGTAATTGACGGGCACGACCCGGAGATAGCCGTACCCATGGCCAGCTTTGGCGATGCAATCCCTCACGAGAGACGGGAAATCTACACTCCACATCAGTTTCGTGGCAACCCTGCCTACGAAAACAGCAACCGGTCCACAGAGCCAATGAGACGACAGCGCATGGTTCATGGGAAAGATGTCCTACCGGACAAATTTGCCGGAAAGATTCCGTGGTTGGACTACAAAATGCATTTTGAAGTGTGCATGAGAATTAACAATTGGAGCGACATTGAGGCTGGACAGTTTCTAGCCACACGTCTACAAGGACCAGCGATGAAGGTCCTGAACAACATTCCAATTGGTCGCGAGATCACCTACACGGAGCTCATTCATCATCTTGGACGAAGATTTGGCCCCGGAGAGCAGGCTGAAAATTTCTTATACGAGCTGCGCATGAGACGTCGACAGCAAAGGGAATCCTTACAAGAGCTCGGACAGTCAATCCGCGATTTGACGTGCTTGGCGTATCCCGAACTTGGTTCGGATGTTCGGGAACGATTGGCACGAGGCCACTTCTCAGATGCAATCGATGATCCGGAAATCAGGGCTGGAATCTTCCGTGTACAACCATCGACACTTGATGATGCTATTAGGGCTGGACTAATGACAGAATCCTTCATCAAAGCAGAACGGGCGCGGGAACGAATTCGGCCGTCACGTCAGGTTCGATCCATTGAAGGCAAAGTGGAACCAGTAGCAGTACCTATGGACGAGAAAACAAGAAGAGAAATTGATGAGATTAAGGCTAGTGTCAGTCAGCTCGTGAACATGATGAAGGACATGAACACTAATGCTTACACTAATGGTAGACAAGGAGTGACGTGCTACAACTGCAAGGAAAGCGGTCACATATCAAGGAACTGCCCAAAACCATCCCAGGGAAACGACCGCAGATCGTTCCAGGGAAACGACCGCAGATCGTTCCAGGGAAACGATCGCAGACCATCCCAATGGATCGAGGGGCGGTCAGGCAAGAGAGGTCCACAAGTTTAGATTCGGTATGTACCATCAGGGAGGCTCGAAGGGGAATGTTTGTTACTTCTACGATTGAAGACACCAAAGTCAGAATGCTCATCGATACTGGGGCAATGATAACTATTTTGTCCACTACCATTTACCAGAACATGAAATCAAGGACTAGAAGTGAACTACGAGAGGCGAATATCCGACTCAGACAAGCTGACGGAGCACCAATACAAGTGTTGGGCATAGCTACTCTGAATATGACGATTGGAAGCACAAAACACCCAACCAATTTTATCATCGCTGAAATATTGCAAGATGGTATTCTTGGAATGGATGTTCTGCTGGATGCTGGAAGTACTATCAATTGCGATAATCTGGAACTAAACTTCAACGGAGAACTCATTCCATGCACAGACTCTGATGGCAAGGCCTTCAATCCTAGTCAAGCTGACGTCGCAACTCTAGTGGAAGTACCTGAACATTTGAATGACCTACTTCAACGATCGAACTCTGGTATTGATGACGATGCTCATCTAAAAATTGCAACGCTTCTCTCAAGGTACAGTGATACGTTTTCCAAAGGTGACCATGACATTGGGCGAACAGAAAAAGTAAAACACAGTATTCATACAACCTGTCCAGCTCCTATTCGTCAACACCCAAGACGCCACCCTATCGGCCAAAGAGAAGAAATCGAGACCCAAGTGAAAGATATGCTCGATCGTGGAATCGTCATTCCATCTACCAGCCCATGGTGTTCACCCGTTGTGCTAGCAAATAAGAAGGACGGCTCAAAACGATTTTGCATAGACTACCGCGTCCTTAATGGCCACACTGTAAAGGATTCGTTTCCCTTACCCAGAATCGACGAGTCAATCGACGCACTCAGCGGAGCAAAGTATTTCTGCACGTTGGATCTCGCTGCTGGGTACTGGCAGGTTCCTCTCGATTATGACGCCAAACTGAAGTCCGCTTTCATAGTCCCTGGAGGTTTGTTTCAGTTCGAAGTAATGCCGTTCGGGTTGTGCAACGCCCCCTCTACGTTTGAAAGGTTGATGGAGTCAACATTAGCTGGCCTGCAATGGAAAATCCTAGTGATCTACCTAGATGACGTCATCGTCTATGGTCCAACTGTAGACGAAACACTGGCCAGGCTAGAACTCGTTTTCCAACGTCTACAAGGGGCAAAGCTGAAACTGAAACCCAAGAAGTGCCACCTGTTTCGGAAAGAGGTTCTCTACCTAGGACATGTCGTCTCTGAACAAGGTGTGCACACTGACCCAGCGAAAATTGAAACAGTGAAAACGTGGCCTACCCCAAAGTCACAGACGGAAGTAAGGAGTTTTCTCGGACTTGCTTCGTACTACCGCAGGTACATTAAGAAATTTTCCGATGTTGCAAAACCCCTCACCGCTCTAACAGAGAAAGATCGCCCATTCGAATGGACGCCAGCATGTGAACAAGCATTCCAACTACTCAAAGACAAATTGATGACGGCGCCGATCCTTGCTTATCCTCAAATAGGTCAACAATTCATACTCGATACCGATGCTAGCAATTTCGGTATCGGAGCTGTGCTATCCCAGGAACAAGAAGGCAACGAACGAGTGATTGCATATGCCAGCCGCACTCTGAGTAAGCCTGAGCAGAATTACTGCGTCACCAGACGGGAGCTGCTTGCTATCGTGCAATTCCTGAAACACTTCCGCCATTACTTGTATGGTCAAGACGTACTAGTGAGGACTGACCATGGAGCCTTGAGGTGGCTCATGAACTTCAAAGACCCAGAGGGGCAATTGGCAAGGTGGTTAGAAGTTGTTAGCCAATATCGACTTACCTTACAACACCGTGCCGGCAGAATCCACATGAATGCTGATGGTCTGTCTCGACGTCCCTGCACACAATGTGGTCGCGCCGATGACATCTGCAAAGGAAAGCAGTAAAAGACAAGAAAAATGAAATTAGACATTTGAATGCAGAGATATTTTTGTTCTTATTGATCTTTGTTTATTTTTGTACAGACTCTCGTAATGAAGTAACTATGGCAGAAATTCAACAGTCCTATAATGAGACTGAACTGGAAGCCCGAATCGCGGCAATGAGTCTGTCAACTAATCATACTTGTGCTGAAATACGTAGAGCACAACTATTGTCAAGCCTATTCTGCAATGGAAGGAAAATTCTGGAAGGAAGCCGGACTGGAAAGACATATCGATGTATTCATCAGCTACTAAAACGTACTGGGTAAATTGGAATCTTCTGGAAATTAAAGACGGTGTACTCATGAGAAGATGGGAATCGAATGACGGAAGAGAATCAACCTGGAAAATAGTCCTACCCAAGCTATTGCGGTCTGATGTGCTAACGGAATTACATGACTCAAAGGTATCGAGTCATCTCGGAGTAAACAAAATGCTGAATAAGGTGCAACAGCGATACTACTGGGTTGGGCTAGCAGCTGATGTTCGTTCTTGGGTTAGAAAATGCACCGTCTGCCAGCAAGCAAAGAACCCACCTAAGAAATCCAGAGCACCCCTTCAACGTTACAGAGTTGGAGCTCCACTAGAGAGAGTGGCAATGGATATTATGGGACCACTACCTGTCACTGATAGAGGGAACCGCTACATATTGGTGGTCGGCGACTACTTCACTAAGTGGGTGGAATCTTATGCTATCCCAGACCAGGAGGCTGAGACTGTAGCTAGAGTTTTTGTGGAGGAATTTATCTCCAGATATGGCATACCAAGCGAAGTCCACAGCGACCAAGGTCGGAACTTCGAATCCAATCTGATGGCAGAGATTTGCAGACTCCTAGGAATAAAGAAGACTCGAACGTGTCCTCTACATCCACAGAGTGATGGCTACATAGAAAGATTTAATCGTACCTTAATTGGTATGATGAAAACACTTCTCGATCCATCACGCAACCAGAAGGACTGGGATGAACAGATACCATATGCCATGCTTGCATACAGATCCTCGGTTCAAGAATCAAGTGGAGAATCACCCGCCATGATGATGCTTGGTCGCGAACTCAAACTTCCAGTAGACGCTCTTGTAGAAACTCCAGAACCTGGGGAGGAAGAAATTGGAAAAAAGGATTATGCGGAGGAACTGCGTGAGCGACTTAACAAGGCATACGATCGTGCAAGGAACAAAATGAAACTATCCTGTGATCATCAGGCCAAGATGTATGACAGAAATACATTGCTCACTGCTCATGAAATTGGCGACTGGGTGTGGTTGTATGTAACAGAGAGGAAACGTGGTGTCTGCCCTAAACTGGTTATGAAGTGGACTGGCCCCTATTTGGTGACTACTAAGTTGTCTGATGTGGTATACCGCATTCAGAGAAGTGAGAGGGTCAAACCAAAGGTGGTACACATAGATAGGCTGAAGAAATACAATGGTCCGGAACTAGAATCATGGCTAAGACGTACCGTCCCCCGACGTAATAGATCTGTGCCCAACAGATATCGAGACTAACGCCCAGGCCAATATTTTGTTTTCTTTTCTCTCCAGAACATGATGTTTCTCTGTGACACATGCCGCGCTGGCTTTACCGCCAGATCAGCGTTGAACCGGCATGTACAGACTGTACATGCCACACCCCTCACAATGAAGTGTGAACACTGTACTTTTGAACATCGGACCACAACCAGTCTCAAGAGACATTATAGACTCAAACACAAGCTCCCAGCCGAGGATGTAAAGGCGATCTCGTTTTCCCCAGCATCAGTGGCATACCTGGAATTAGAGAAGGAGGAGCGCGCAGCCGAAATGAAGGAGCCGACCCTAACTGGCGAGGAACTTGCCGTAAGAAATAGAGAAGTGGAGAAGGAAGAGCGAAAGAAGGAGAAGACGAAGAAGAAGGCAGAGCGAAAGAAGGAGAAGACGGTGAAGAAGGCGAACAAGGAATCAACAACCCAGCTCGATCGACCCCCGATTAAGGTGATTTTCAGTCCATTAAAGCAGTGGCGTAGACAGGTTCTTACACCTGGGGGGGATGATTTGCCGTTCACCGGACCAAGACCAATTTTCGAGACCAAGACAATTGCTTGAAAGTCGTCTCAGTGGGGCGTTTTTGGAGTTTTTTGGCAGCCCTAGCCGCGAAGCGGGGAAAATTTTTGACATTTTGAGCGTTGTTTGGTAGCCCAAGCCGCGAAGCGGCGAAATTTTTTGGCATTTTTTGCGTTTTTTGGCAGCCCAAGGGGGGGGGGGTTTAAACCCCCTAACCCCCCCCCCCCCCCCGTAGATCCGCCACTGTGGGAGCGAAGTGACTATGCGGGGGGGGGGGGGGGAGGGTGTGTCTCCCTCCTACGCTAGAGAGATTTTGCATTTTTGGACTTGAAATTGTGCATTCTGGTGCTTACCTAGATAGGAAGCGGCGATTTTTTTTGCTATTTTGAACCCCCCCCCCCCCCCCCCCCCCCCCGTAGATCTGTCACTGATATGCACCTCAACACAGGGAGCGAAGTGACTGAGCGGCGGGAGGGCTCCCATGCAAGGGAGATTTTGCATTTTTGGACTTGAAATAGTGCAATCTGGTGCTTACCAAGAGAGGAAATTCGGGCTCTACATTGACTGTATCTGGGAAAGGGTGTCATGATTTGATCGACCAGAAATGTTAAATACATTTTCACGGAGAAAACAAATAGTTGACAAATATGGACCCCAACACAAATATTGTATTTATATGGAGCATCATACACAGTTCTAACTTAACCATTATGCCGCATTATATGATCCGACAACTTACCCTATCGCCAAGAATGAGTCCCGAGGGGTGAAGCTACCGAGGGCTGGGGCAGGGTCAAATATGGAGGGTTTGGAAGGGGGGATCCCCTCCCACGGAGAAGATTTTGCATTTATATACTTGAAATGGTGCAATTTCGTGCACACCACACAAGTAGCCAGAGCAATGCCAGCCTAAACTGGAGCTACGTGGCCCGGTATACAGAAAATAAATACTCACCCCTGACCATACGCAAATTACACAACAAACTGAGATTATCTGGTCGCGCGCGTAGCGCGCAGCGAAAAAGGAATGTGGATGTACAAATTACTTTTTTAACGGTAGAATTAACAGGTCTTTGCTCATACAACTAATGTTCTTTCCCCAATCGTATACAGATACACACAAAAAATATTATATCCTTCCCTAAAACCTGGGGGGATGATTGTACATGGCATCCCCCCCACCTTGTGAGCTGGGGGGGATGCATCCCCCTCATCCCCCCCGTTGTCTACGCCCCTGCATTAAAGGCCTTGGAGGCAGAACTTGCGCTATCAACAGATGAGGAGGAATTGGATTATCAAGAATCGTTACCAGAAATAGTTCTGGTGAAGGAGGTACCACGCATAAAGCGACCGATCAGGCTGCTGAAGCGAAAATTTGAGGAGGAAACGAAGAGCGAGATGGAGATCAACATACGCAAGGTCGTCGAGGAGGAAACAAAGAGCGAGATGAGATCAACACACGCAAGGTCGTCGAGGAGGAAACGAATAGCGAGATAGAGATAGACACACGTAAGGTCGTCAAGGAGGAAGACGAGGAGTATGTCACGATTACCCTTCGCCAACCAAAGTTTGGCCGTGTGCGTCTCCGCACGATTACCGTCATCACGGAACATTTTTTCCATGTACATGGAGTGGAGAAGCGGGCGGGTGTGGAGACGCGCACCGCGTATTTCGAGCAAGACGAGGCGGGGTCCAGTGAAGAATAAGTGTTAATTTAAAGAATTTTTTTTGTATATACATGGACGATTAATTTTAATTGATGAAGGAAACATATAGTTGTGGACTGTATTTAAAAAAAAAAAAAAAAAAAAAACATTAGTCTTGAGATTATTACCTTGACTTGCATAAAACGATCCTCAACAGCATCAGTTCTTGGATGCACAGCAACGACAGGCGAAGTCTGCATATTCCTTTGGAGAGGAAAAACAGGAAAGATTTATTAACTTCAATCAATAACATTTAGTTATGCTTGAGAAGAAGTTACAAAATACATTTCAATGCGAGAACTTTATTGCTTACAATGGAGCAGGAGTCAATTGACTGTTTAAGACCATGAACATTTATGTAATGAATTGGTTATTTTCAAATGTTTATAAAATGTGAGAAATATTATTCAGCATTGTCCATATGTGATTTTCTGTTATATTGCTATCTTTGCTGGGACAGCAATTTTTTAAAGGAGGGGGCAGTGTAACGAAAATCGAAATTTATTATTTGTGCCGTTTTGCTAACATGAAAATGTACATATGGGACTGGTGAAATACTTAGTCACCGTCAATGTCCCGTTATATTTTTGACGTTAATATCACTTTAAAAATTGCTTTAATAGCGAGTGATACTCACAATTGGGTGAATTTAAATGTTCTTTACGGTAAAAGCAGTGTAGATTCAGAAATATCCTTTGTAAGAAGGAATCATACTTGTTTTTCCGGCATAACGTCACCCATTCTCGCACACTTGATAGGTTTTTAAATAGATAATACATGTCATGAATATTCATATTGGCGTTTGCATATGCGCACTTTCGACCAATCAGTTACTTTGTTTTGGGCGTGGAAGTGTTAGTGCGCATGTGCGGTAGTATAAATAGAGGCCTAAACGGGTTTCCCATTTTAACTCGTTCGATTTCTTGAGGAGAGGAAACATACGCTATACCTGTATACTGAAGCATTCGCCGTATTCATTTTGAACACTTTTTGGATTCCTACATTGTGAAACCAGGTAAACACAATATTTTTAGCCTTCATTTTTAGAATCGATTACGGATTTATTTCTATTATTTTAGGAAATTGAATGTTATATTTTTGGTCTAAAAGTCACATTAATCAATTTATTATGTCTTTTATCTTTTATTATAAAGAGATTACACTATAACTTTTCGATTGAAATTATGCTTAATTTTGGAAATGTTCAATTGTGGCTACGCATCGAGACTATCCCGGAAATGGAAGGCCGATTGTTTTATGAATGGATGCGTAAAATCAGCTGTTACTATAAATTTATGATCGATTATCATTTGCATTACTTGTATGTTTTTATTTTTGTTTGCCCTGACATTGAAGGTGAATTGTTATAAAATCTGCAACAAATATTTTTATTATTGTGAATGAATTGATGAAGTCTACTCTTGTTCAATTATCGACATACACCTTTTTGTGTGTTCATATTTGACATGCATGTTGAAAGTGGAAAATACTTATAAGATACATATGTCCAAATTGAATTTGAAATAGTATGAATTTATGAGCTCTTTTCATAACTCTTATTTTTATTAGTGAATTGCTTCAATTGCATAATTCGAATTGTTCATTTTTGAGCGGTCCAAATATGAACCGTCCATTTCTGAACGTCCAGATCTGAACCGTCCAATTCTGAGCGGTCTAAATATTAACTGTTCATGATTGAATTTATTGGACTTTGCTTATATAATGTAAGTGGGCATTATAAATATATGCTCCAATTAAAATAACCAAATTAATTAGCTCTTTCCTCAATTCTTATTTTTTATTATTGAATTGCTTCCATTGTATATTTTGGAACGTCCATTTCTGAACGTCCAGATCTGAACCGTCCAATTCTGAGCGGTCCAGATCTGAACCGTCCATTTCTGAACGTCCAGATCTGAACCGTCCAATTCTGAGCGGTCCAGATCTGAACCGTCCAAATATCAACTGTCCATATTTAAATTTATTGGATTTGCTTATTTTATATAAGTGGACATTATAAATACATGTTCCAATTAAAATAACTAAATTAATTAGCTCTTTTCCCAATTCTTATTTTTATTATTGAATTGTATATTGTGTGAACATGAATTTTTGATGTGTTTGCTGACTTTGATCCGAAGTATGAATTATTCATTATTCTTTTGGAATTTGTCTATTCTCGTTTTCAGAAACATGAATGTTTGGAAAGAGAGGCTGCGAGCCTCAGTTACTTAATTTAAATGTCACCATAACCTAAGAATTAAATAATTGATTATCATCAATTATTATTGTGTGAATATTGTGTAAATACCTGCAATCTGTTAAATAATTGATTTATTAATTGATTATGATAAATTATTATTGTATAAATATGAGGATGTAATTAGTTAAATAATTGATACCATTTGAACGAAATAATTGATTTCTCAATTATTTCAATCAATTCTTCTTGTAAATTATTATATAAATATTAGTGGTCATTAATTAATTTATTGTCTATTGTATAGTAGACATTGTATTTTTACTAAGACCTTTTTGTCTAATGACTCTTGGTTGCATGTAATTCTAGACTCTTGGAACTAGTTTGCAACTATAAGTGTCGGGACAATAGGCCTACTTCGAATTTCACAGCTTTAAACTGCTCTTATATACATTTAAGCAAACATAAATAACTGTAACTAAGAGACATGAAATATTAGGTAGTAAGCTGTATTTTATTAATAAATAACTTTAAACTTTAACATTCATGTACTTGTAGATTAAAATAGCCAGAGGATAGAGAATTTACAACGCTTATTGCTCGAAATCTATACAGTCAGTAAGGGACGAGACTAAGGTTTACCTTAGATCTTAGATTGTGACATTAACTAATCTTGAACCGTGGTTGTTAGGAGTTCATAGAAACTTGATGCTTTCAATCCACATAGAATGTTGGTATTAGTGTTCAGGCATACACTAAAAGAATACTTGTGTATGACCTTAAAAGAGCTAGGGGTGGCTAGGCCAGATGGGAAAATCCCGGTGAGAGGTATGATACCAATGGATAAGGTATGGGAATGACTGCTGGACAGTCAAGAATAGGATAGTTATTGTTCGTTGGCAAGAAAGGTGCCATCCATGTTGGTCTGATTTACGTATAAAGCATCAACCGGTGAGCAGATTTCAATTAGGAGCATGTCGCCTTAGTGCTGATATTCAGTGCTTTATTTATTACTTATATTAAGTACACAAGCGTGTGAGCGAGTAACTCTCTATCTCTCAAATAAAATAAGTTATAGAATAATTTATAAATGTAGAACATAAACATAAACTCGTAACTTGTAAGATATTTCAAGCGTATAAGAGCATCCAGATCTTAACAATTTCTTACGTTCAGAATTGAACAGTTTTATACGTCCGAAAACGGACGGTCTTATTGGTAAGAATTGGAGCTCAGAACTTTGAGGTTTTCTATATATTCAAAGTCGTAGCGTAATATTACATTTATCTTATCTTATGAATACCTGTATACTCATGTGGCACTATTCATACAAATTATAAACAAATTTGTTCCTTTCTTTTGACTCAAATTGGAGTACTGTAAATAAATTAATTTGTTATTCATTGTTACATTTAACAATTCTGACTCGGTATCGATTTATTCCACTAGTCTGGTGACACACACATTAGTTAGTTGTAATTATATAATTGATGTATGTTGTTTGCATTTGGTTTGTTGAGTGGAACACTTGAATGACTTGTTGAGATGCGGTCATTAACGATGTATGGATGATGCTGAAGAATGTAGGAATATTAGTAGTAGATTTAGTAAGTTAAGGTTTGCCACGTTCATTGTTTGTGAACATCCACTCCATTGAAATTGACGCTCGTTATAGATAACCACGCTACGATTGGGGAACCATAATGGAAATGATAGGAAGATAGAGGTGAATTCTTATGCATTGTTGATGTCTGATTCTGAGCTAGTATAGAGTGTGTGACAGAATGCGTGTGACCGGATACAACATGTACGGAATGCATGCTATGCAAGTGCCTGTATTATGAATGCCGTGTGATTACGATTGGATAGCGAAACCTAGAGTTAGTGTCCCTTATTGCGCTTATATTGATAGTTATGTGGAAGGATAATTAGGATAAAGTCACTCACCCATATTCCCGAAGTAGTTGAATCTACCTGGTGTAGTTGACATGTTGATAAACGAGTAGAAGGCTCGTCTTTTGTAGATAAAATCAGGACACTTCCATTCCGTCGTACAGGTTATTTGCGGCACATTGCAGGTCACGTGTTATTTGTTTATATTTATACGGCCAATAGGAAGTCGGCTTATATACAGAGTTCGTATAAGGAATCAGAGGCTATTTATAGATCCTTCTTGGATTGTATTCTAAATACTTAGTTGCATTTAGATAGGGTTGGTAATCCCCTTAATTTACCTGGTGGCAGCGTTTACTATTGTTGGTTATGATTAAGGTTCCCTCTTCTTTTGTATCTCAAATAAAGCTATGAGAATTATCGATTATGACCCGAGCCCCCATTCTCGTTACATTGGTGCGCAGCGGCGGGATTGAAGTGGCAAACCTATTTTTGTTATATTTTGATAGATGTGGCAAACTAATTAATTGTTGTAACTCTTGTTAATTATTTTTAAAGTCTTCACTGTTGATCAAAATTATTTATCCTAGCAGTGATGAGTAGAGTTGTATGTAGCTAACTGGTTATTTTACTAAATGCAGTAAATTGGAATACAGAATATTAATTCTGTGATTCCCAAGTGTGTTTCACCAGACAGTGTCGGTTTTATGAACAAAGTGCACATGAGTTTACATTAGTATGACAATTAGATGTCATACCCGTAATAATAATTAGTAGTGAGCAAAATATTGCTCTACACTTACATTGTAAAGGTTATGGTGACATATAAACAAAATATATATATATATATATATATATTAAATAATAATATATAAGTTATATATTATATAAAGGAAAAGAAAAGAATATAGTTCTTAAATGAAACAAACTCCAAATTAATACATTTTAGAGAGTTTGTGAGATGGAGAGTGAGAGCCATATTCAGGAGCAGTCTGGGGCTGGAGATCAGCAGGATGCTGATGATGTGCAGAGACGTTGGGTAATTGACGGGCACGACCCGGAGATAGCCGTACCCATGGCCAGCTTTGGCGATGCAATCCCTCACGAGAGACGGGAAATCTACACTCCACATCAGTTTCGTGGCAACCCTGCCTACGAAAACAGCAACCGGTCCACAGAGCCAATGAGACGACAGCGCATGGTTCATGGGAAAGATGTCCTACCGGACAAATTTGCCGGAAAGATTCCGTGGTTGGACTACAAAATGCATTTTGAAGTGTGCATGAGAATTAACAATTGGAGCGACATTGAGGCTGGACAGTTTCTAGCCACACGTCTACAAGGACCAGCGATGAAGGTCCTGAACAACATTCCAATTGGTCGCGAGATCACCTACACGGAGCTCATTCATCATCTTGGACGAAGATTTGGCCCCGGAGAGCAGGCTGAAAATTTCTTATACGAGCTGCGCATGAGACGTCGACAGCAAAGGGAATCCTTACAAGAGCTCGGACAGTCAATCCGCGATTTGACGTGCTTGGCGTATCCCGAACTTGGTTCGGATGTTCGGGAACGATTGGCACGAGGCCACTTCTCAGATGCAATCGATGATCCGGAAATCAGGGCTGGAATCTTCCGTGTACAACCATCAACACTTGATGATGCTATTAGGGCTGGACTAATGACAGAATCCTTCATCAAAGCAGAACGGGCGCGGGAACGAATTCGGCCGTCACGTCAGGTTCGATCCATTGAAGGCAAAGTGGAACCAGTAGCAGTACCTATGGACGAGAAAACAAGAAGAGAAATTGATGAGATTAAGGCTAGTGTCAGTCAGCTCGTGAACATGATGAAGGACATGAACACTAATGCTTACACTAATGGTAGACAAGGAGTGACGTGCTACAACTGCAAGGAAAGCGGTCACATATCAAGGAACTGCCCAAAACCATCCCAGGGAAACGACCGCAGATCGTTCCAGGGAAACGACCGCAGATCGTTCCAGGGAAACGATCGCAGACCATCCCAATGGATCGAGGGGCGGTCAGGCAAGAGAGGTCCACAAGTTTAGATTCGGTATGTACCATCAGGGAGGCTCGAAGGGGAATGTTTGTTACTTCTACGATTGAAGACACCAAAGTCAGAATGCTCATCGATACTGGGGCAATGATAACTATTTTGTCCACTACCATTTACCAGAACATGAAATCAAGGACTAGAAGTGAACTACGAGAGGCGAATATCCGACTCAGACAAGCTGACGGAGCACCAATACAAGTGTTGGGCATAGCTACTCTGAATATGACGATTGGAAGCACAAAACACCCAACCAATTTTATCATCGCTGAAATATTGCAAGATGGTATTCTTGGAATGGATGTTCTGCTGGATGCTGGAAGTACTATCAATTGCGATAATCTGGAACTAAACTTCAACGGAGAACTCATTCCATGCACAGACTCTGATGGCAAGGCCTTCAATCCTAGTCAAGCTGACGTCGCAACTCTAGTGGAAGTACCTGAACATTTGAATGACCTACTTCAACGATCGAACTCTGGTATTGATGACGATGCTCATCTAAAAATTGCAACGCTTCTCTCAAGGTACAGTGATACGTTTTCCAAAGGTGACCATGACATTGGGCGAACAGAAAAAGTAAAACACAGTATTCATACAACCTGTCCAGCTCCTATTCGTCAACACCCAAGACGCCACCCTATCGGCCAAAGAGAAGAAATCGAGACCCAAGTGAAAGATATGCTCGATCGTGGAATCGTCATTCCATCTACCAGCCCATGGTGTTCACCCGTTGTGCTAGCAAATAAGAAGGACGGCTCAAAACGATTTTGCATAGACTACCGCGTCCTTAATGGCCACACTGTAAAGGATTCGTTTCCCTTACCCAGAATCGACGAGTCAATCGACGCACTCAGCGGGGCAAAGTATTTCTGCACGTTGGATCTCGCTGCTGGGTACTGGCAGGTTCCTCTCGATGATGACGCCAAACTGAAGTCCGCTTTCATAGTCCCTGGAGGTTTGTTTCAGTTCGAAGTAATGCCGTTCGGGTTGTGCAACGCCCCCTCTACGTTTGAAAGGTTGATGGAGTCAACATTAGCTGGCCTGCAATGGAAAATCCTAGTGATCTACCTAGATGACGTCATCGTCTATGGTCCAACTGTAGACGAAACACTGGCCAGGCTAGAACTCGTTTTCCAACGTCTACAAGGGGCAAAGCTGAAACTGAAACCCAAGAAGTGCCACCTGTTTCGGAAAGAGGTTCTCTACCTAGGACATGTCGTCTCTGAACAAGGTGTGCACACTGACCCAGCGAAAATTGAAACAGTGAAAACGTGGCCTACCCCAAAGTCACAGACGGAAGTAAGGAGTTTTCTCGGACTTGCTTCGTACTACCGCAGGTACATTAAGAAATTTTCCGATGTTGCAAAACCCCTCACCGCTCTAACAGAGAAAGATCGCCCATTCGAATGGACGCCAGCATGTGAACAAGCATTCCAACTACTCAAAGACAAATTGATGACGGCGCCGATCCTTGCTTATCCTCAAATAGGTCAACAATTCATACTCGATACCGATGCTAGCAATTTCGGTATCGGAGCTGTGCTATCCCAGGAACAAGAAGGCAACGAACGAGTGATTGCATATGCCAGCCGCACTCTGAGTAAGCCTGAGCAGAATTACTGCGTCACCAGACGGGAGCTGCTTGCTATCGTGCAATTCCTGAAACACTTCCGCCATTACTTGTATGGTCAAGACGTACTAGTGAGGACTGACCATGGAGCCTTGAGGTGGCTCATGAACTTCAAAGACCCAGAGGGGCAATTGGCAAGGTGGTTAGAAGTTGTTAGCCAATATCGACTTACCTTACAACACCGTGCCGGCAGAATCCACATGAATGCTGATGGTCTGTCTCGACGTCCCTGCACACAATGTGGTCGCGCCGATGACATCTGCAAAGGAAAGCAGTAAAAGACAAGAAAAATGAAATTAGACATTTGAATGCAGAGATATTTTTGTTCTTATTGATCTTTGTTTATTTTTGTACAGACTCTCGTAATGAAGTAACTATGGCAGAAATTCAACAGTCCTATAATGAGACTGAACTGGAAGCCCGAATCGCGGCAATGAGTCTGTCAACTAATCATACTTGTGCTGAAATACGTAGAGCACAACTATTGTCAAGCCTATTCTGCAATGGAAGGAAAATTCTGGAAGGAAGCCGGACTGGAAAGACATATCGATGTATTCATCAGCTACTAAAACGTACTGGGTAAATTGGAATCTTCTGGAAATTAAAGACGGTGTACTCATGAGAAGATGGGAATCGAATGACGGAAGAGAATCAACCTGGAAAATAGTCCTACCCAAGCTATTGCGGTCTGATGTGCTAACGGAATTACATGACTCAAAGGTATCGAGTCATCTCGGAGTAAACAAAATGCTGAATAAGGTGCAACAGCGATACTACTGGGTTGGGCTAGCAGCTGATGTTCGTTCTTGGGTTAGGAAATGCACCGTCTGCCAGCAAGCAAAGAACCCACCTAAGAAATCCAGAGCACCCCTTCAACGTTACAGAGTTGGAGCTCCACTAGAGAGAGTGGCAATGGATATTATGGGACCACTACCTGTCACTGATAGAGGGAACCGCTACATATTGGTGGTCGGCGACTACTTCACTAAGTGGGTGGAATCTTATGCTATCCCAGACCAGGAGGCTGAGACTGTAGCTAGAGTTTTTGTGGAGGAATTTATCTCCAGATATGGCATACCAAGCGAAGTCCACAGCGACCAAGGTCGGAACTTCGAATCCAATCTGATGGCAGAGATTTGCAGACTCCTAGGAATAAAGAAGACTCGAACGTGTCCTCTACATCCACAGAGTGATGGCTACATAGAAAGATTTAATCGTACCTTAATTGGTATGATGAAAACACTTCTCGATCCATCACGCAACCAGAAGGACTGGGATGAACAGATACCATATGCCATGCTTGCATACAGATCCTCGGTTCAAGAATCAAGTGGAGAATCACCCGCCATGATGATGCTTGGTCGCGAACTCAAACTTCCAGTAGACGCTCTTGTAGAAACTCCAGAACCTGGGGAGGAAGAAATTGGAAAAAAGGATTATGCGGAGGAACTGCGTGAGCGACTTAACAAGGCATACGATCGTGCAAGGAACAAAATGAAACTATCCTGTGATCATCAGGCCAAGATGTATGACAGAAATACATTGCTCACTGCTCATGAAATTGGCGACTGGGTGTGGTTGTATGTAACAGAGAGGAAACGTGGTGTCTGCCCTAAACTGGTTATGAAGTGGACTGGCCCCTATTTGGTGACTACTAAGTTGTCTGATGTGGTATACCGCATTCAGAGAAGTGAGAGGGTCAAACCAAAGGTGGTACACATAGATAGGCTGAAGAAATACAATGGTCCGGAACTAGAATCATGGCTAAGACGTACCGTCCCCCGACGTAATAGATCTGTGCCCAACAGATATCGAGACTAACGCCCAGGCCAATATTTTGTTTTCTTTTCTCTCCAGAACATGATGTTTCTCTGTGACACATGCCGCGCTGGCTTTACCGCCAGATCAGCGTTGAACCGGCATGTACAGACTGTACATGCCACACCCCTCACAATGAAGTGTGAACACTGTACTTTTGAACATCGGACCACAACCAGTCTCAAGAGACATTATAGACTCAAACACAAGCTCCCAGCCGAGGATGTAAAGGCGATCTCGTTTTCCCCAGCATCAGTGGCATACCTGGAATTAGAGAAGGAGGAGCGCGCAGCCGAAATGAAGGAGCCGACCCTAACTGGCGAGGAACTTGCCGTAAGAAATAGAGAAGTGGAGAAGGAAGAGCGAAAGAAGGAGAAGACGAAGAAGAAGGCAGAGCGAAAGAAGGAGAAGACGGTGAAGAAGGCGAACAAGGAATCAACAACCCAGCTCGATCGACCCCCGATTAAGGTGATTTTCAGTCCATTAAAGGCCTTGGAGGCAGAACTTGCGCTATCAACAGATGAGGAGGAATTGGATTATCAAGAATCGTTACCAGAAATAGTTCTGGTGAAGGAGGTACCACGCATAAAGCGACCGATCAGGCTGCTGAAGCGAAAATTTGAGGAGGAAACGAAGAGCGAGATGGAGATCAACATACGCAAGGTCGTCGAGGAGGAAACAAAGAGCGAGATGGAGATCAACACACGCAAGGTCGTCGAGGAGGAAACGAATAGCGAGATAGAGATAGACACACGTAAGGTCGTCAAGGAGGAAGACGAGGAGTATGTCACGATTACCCTTCGCCAACCAAAGTTTGGCCGTGTGCGTCTCCGCACGATTACCGTCATCACGGAACATTTTTTCCATGTACATGGAGTGGAGAAGCGGGCGGGTGTGGAGACGCGCACCGCGTATTTCGAGCAAGACGAGGCGGGGTCCAGTGAAGAATAAGTGTTAATTTAAAGAATTTTTTTTGTATATACATGGACGATTAATTTTAATTGATGAAGGAAACATATAGTTGTGGACTGTATTTAAAAAAAAAAAAAAAAAAAAAACATTAGTCTTGAGATTATTACCTTGACTTGCATAAAACGATCCTCAACAGCATCAGTTCTTGGATGCACAGCAACGACAGGCGAAGTCTGCATATTCCTTTGGAGAGGAAAAACAGGAAAGATTTATTAACTTCAATCAATAACATTTAGTTATGCTTGAGAAGAAGTTACAAAATACATTTCAATGCGAGAACTTTATTGCTTACAATGGAGCAGGAGTCAATTGACTGTTTAAGACCATGAACATTTATGTAATGAATTGGTTATTTTCAAATGTTTATAAAATGTGAGAAATATTATTCAGCATTGTCCATATGTGATTTTCTGTTATATTGCTATCTTTGCTGGGACAGCAATTTTTTAAAGGAGGGGGCAGTGTAACGAAAATCGAAATTTATTATTTGTGCCGTTTTGCTAACATGAAAATGTACATATGGGACTGGTGAAATACTTAGTCACCGTCAATGTCCCGTTATATTTTTGACGTTAATATCACTTTAAAAATTGCTTTAATAGCGAGTGATACTCACAATTGGGTGAATTTAAATGTTCTTTACGGTAAAAGCAGTGTAGATTCAGAAATATCCTTTGTAAGAAGGAATCATACTTGTTTTTCCGGCATAACGTCACCCATTCTCGCACACTTGATAGGTTTTTAAATAGATAATACATGTCATGAATATTCATATTGGCGTTTGCATATGCGCACTTTCGACCAATCAGTTACTTTGTTTTGGGCGTGGAAGTGTTAGTGCGCATGTGCGGTAGTATAAATAGAGGCCTAAACGGGTTTCCCATTTTAACTCGTTCGATTTCTTGAGGAGAGGAAACATACGCTATACCTGTATACTGAAGCATTCGCCGTATTCATTTTGAACACTTTTTGGATTCCTACATTGTGAAACCAGGTAAACACAATATTTTTAGCCTTCATTTTTAGAATCGATTACGGATTTATTTCTATTATTTTAGGAAATTGAATGTTATATTTTTGGTCTAAAAGTCACATTAATCAATTTATTATGTCTTTTATCTTTTATTATAAAGAGATTACACTATAACTTTTCGATTGAAATTATGCTTAATTTTGGAAATGTTCAATTGTGGCTACGCATCGAGACTATCCCGGAAATGGGAAGGCCCGATTGTTTTATGAATGGATGCGTAAAATCAGCTGTTACTATAAATTTATGATCGATTATCATTTGCATTACTTGTATGTTTTTATTTTTGTTTGCCCTGACATTGAAGGTGAATTGTTATAAAATCTGCAACAAATATTTTTATTATTGTGAATGAATTGATGAAGTCTACTCTTGTTCAATTATCGACATACACCTTTTTGTGTGTTCATATTTGACATGCATGTTGAAAGTGGAAAATACTTATAAGATACATATGTCCAAATTGAATTTGAAATAGTATGAATTTATGAGCTCTTTTCATAACTCTTATTTTTATTAGTGAATTGCTTCAATTGCATAATTCGAATTGTTCATTTTTGAGCGGTCCAAATATGAACCGTCCATTTCTGAACGTCCAGATCTGAACCGTCCAATTCTGAGCGGTCTAAATATTAACTGTTCATGATTGAATTTATTGGACTTTGCTTATATAATGTAAGTGGGCATTATAAATATATGCTCCAATTAAAATAACCAAATTAATTAGCTCTTTCCTCAATTCTTATTTTTTATTATTGAATTGCTTCCATTGTATATTTTGGAACGTCCATTTCTGAACGTCCAGATCTGAACCGTCCAATTCTGAGCGGTCCAGATCTGAACCGTCCAAATATCAACTGTCCATATTTAAATTTATTGGATTTGCTTATTTTATATAAGTGGACATTATAAATACATGTTCCAATTAAAATAACTAAATTAATTAGCCTTTTTCCCAATTCTTATTTTTATTATTGAATTGTATATTGTGTGAACATGAATTTTTGATGTGTTTGCTGACTTTGATCCGAAGTATGAATTATTCATTATTCTTTTGGAATTTGTCTATTCTCGTTTTCAGAAACATGAATGTTTGGAAAGAGAGGCTGCGAGCCTCAGTTACTTAATTTAAATGTCACCATAACCTAAGAATTAAATAATTGATTATCATCAATTATTATTGTGTGAATATTGTGTAAATACCTGCAATCTGTTAAATAATTGATTTATTAATTGATTATGATAAATTATTATTGTATAAATATGAGGATGTAATTAGTTAAATAATTGATACCATTTGAACGAAATAATTGATTTCTCAATTATTTCAATCAATTCTTCTTGTAAATTATTATATAAATATTAGTGGTCATTAATTAATGTATTGTCTATTGTATAGTAGACATTGTATTTTTACTAAGACCTTTTTGTCTAATGACTCTTGGTTGCATGTAATTCTAGACTCTTGGAACTAGTTTGCAACTATAAGTGTCGGGACAATAGGCCTACTTCGAATTTCACAGCTTTAAACTGCTCTTATATACATTTAAGCAAACATAAATAACTGTAACTAAGAGACATGAAATATTAGGTAGTAAGCTGTATTTTATTAATAAATAACTTTAAACTTTAACATTCATGTACTTGTAGATTAAAATAGCCAGAGGATAGAGAATTTACAACGCTTATTGCTCGAAATCTATACAGTCAGTAAGGGACGAGACTAAGGTTTACCTTAGATCTTAGATTGTGACATTAACTAATCTTGAACCGTGGTTGTTAGGAGTTCATAGAAACTTGATGCTTTCAATCCACATAGAATGTTGGTATTAGTGTTCAGGCATACACTAAAAGAATACTTGTGTATGACCTTAAAAGAGCTAGGGGTGGCTAGGCCAGATGGGAAAATCCCGGTGAGAGGTATGATACCAATGGATAAGGTATGGAATGACTGCTGGACAGTCAAGAATAGGATAGTTATTGTTCGTTGGCAAGAAAAGGTGCCATCCATGTTGGTCTGATTTACGTATAAAGCATCAACCGGTGAGCAGATTTCAATTAGGAGCATGTCGCCTTAGTGCTGATATTCAGTGCTTTATTTATTACTTATATTAAGTACACAAGCGTGTGAGCGAGTAACTCTCTATCTCTCAAATAAAATAAGTTATAGAATAATTTATAAATGTAGAACATAAACATAAACTCGTAACTTGTAAGATATTTCAAGCGTATAAGAGCATCCAGATCTTAACAATTTCTTACGTTCAGAATTGAACAGTTTTATACGTCCGAAAACGGACGGTCTTATTGGTAAGAATTGGAGCTCAGAACTTTGAGGTTTTCTATATATTCAAAGTCGTAGCGTAATATTACATTTATCTTATCTTATGAATACCTGTATACTCATGTGGCACTATTCATACAAATTATAAACAAATTTGTTCCTTTCTTTTGACTCAAATTGGAGTACTGTAAATAAATTAATTTGTTATTCATTGTTACATTTAACAATTCTGACTCGGTATCGATTTATTCCACTAGTCTGGTGACACACACATTAGTTAGTTGTAATTATATAATTGATGTATGTTGTTTGCATTTGGTTTGTTGAGTGGAACACTTGAATGACTTGTTGAGATGCGGTCATTAACGATGTATGGATGATGCTGAAGAATGTAGGAATATTAGTAGTAGATTTAGTAAGTTAAGGTTTGCCACGTTCATTGTTTGTGAACATCCACTCCATTGAAATTGACGCTCGTTATAGATAACCACGCTACGATTGGGGAACCATAATGGAAATGATAGGAAGATAGAGGTGAATTCTTATGCATTGTTGATGTCTGATTCTGAGCTAGTATAGAGTGTGTGACAGAATGCGTGTGACCGGATACAACATGTACGGAATGCATGCTATGCAAGTGCCTGTATTATGAATGCCGTGTGATTACGATTGGATAGCGAAACCTAGAGTTAGTGTCCCTTATTGCGCTTATATTGATAGTTATGTGGAAGGATAATTAGGATAAAGTCACTCACCCATATTCCCGAAGTAGTTGAATCTACCTGGTGTAGTTGACATGTTGATAAACGAGTAGAAGGCTCGTCTTTTGTAGATAAAATCAGGACACTTCCATTCCGTCGTACAGGTTATTTGCGGCACATTGCAGGTCACGTGTTATTTGTTTATATTTATACGGCCAATAGGAAGTCGGCTTATATACAGAGTTCGTATAAGGAATCAGAGGCTATTTATAGATCCTTCTTGGATTGTATTCTAAATACTTAGTTGCATTTAGATAGGGTTGGTAATCCCCTTAATTTACCTGGTGGCAGCGTTTACTATTGTTGGTTATGATTAAGGTTCCCTCTTCTTTTGTATCTCAAATAAAGCTATGAGAATTATCGATTATGACCCGAGCCCCCATTCTCGTTACAATATTTAAAAAATAATTTTTTGCTAATTGAAAAAAAAATTGAAATATAATTTTTGTTCTCAAAACTGTTTGATTACATATCAAATGTACAATGAAAAAAGTGTCATGCACAATGGAGCATTTTTGGCGGGTTATTTCTGAGTTTAGAAAAAGTGGACAAAAGTGTAATGTCCGTGACGCTGAAAATGTAATGTCCGTGACGCAATGTTTTGTTGTCTAGATCACATATGCCTGGCCCATTTCCCCCAAAACAACTTGGATTCAATTCATCATTGCCTTGTCTATAATTAAATACCTAAATCATCTTTGTGAGGTCTCAGAACTCACAGACTTTTGCAAAGATGTATATTGATGCAAAAAGTCATGTCCACTGAAAGATGTAATGTCCGTGACGGCGCACATTTCGCAGAATTACTCAGTAACGAATTTGATAAATGTTCTGAAACTTTTTTTGCATACTTAACTAGGATATTGTTTTGTAATCAAAATAAAAGTCAGACATTAGTTAGAGGTATGAATTAGTAGTGGCATTTGAAAGTCATGAAACTTCTCTGATTTGTAATGTCCGTGACGCTGGAGTTGCCCATATACCTTTTGAAGTTATATCACGTAATGAATAATCTTTTTCATTCAATCGAAACTCCAAATTCAATGCAGTATCTTCCATCACATTATAATTTCTACTTAACAATTGTTTCCATATAAATGGTATATTTTCAAAAATCTGTTTTACTATGTCAATTTCTGACCTATCTAATCCTAGTCTAATGAATTCATGGACAGATTTTATTCTTCCTTTACTGTCGACTATATGATGTATTTTATAAATATTTTTCAAAAATAATGTTTCATTATAATAAATTTGTCCATTAATTCGAATGTATCTATTATTAAAAACAATTTGATTTCTACTTCCAGTTTCTTTTAACAAAAAATCTTTTGAACCTATCCAAGCTTCTAACATTTCCCTATATAAAACCGGAAGTGACAAGTTCAATAAATCAAATGAACTATTACAAAAAAACACCAACAGACCTCCTACTTGTCGAGTCAAGAATTTAAAAACTCTTTTCCATCATCCCATCATTGATTCCCCCTCAAAAAGTCTCTTAATCCACATTATTCTCTGTGTCCGAATAAACAATTGAAAATCAATCATTTTTAGACCCCCCTTTTCATATTTAAAAAAAGTAACTTCTCGTTTAATTTTATCTTTCCCATGCCACAAAAAAAAAAAAAAATTACGTTCTGATGATCGATCGCTTATCGTTCGTACGTGTACGCGTGATCGATCGCACAATCAGATAGATCACCACGTACTTTTTTGTGCAACGTGTCGTGTAAATTGAACTGACTGAATTGAAAATGGCTTCCCTCACTCAGGTCTATCTTTTCTGCCTTTGCCTTGTTCTTGTACCATTTATCAGCTCTGGTAAGTTTAATACGCATGCTTTTACTATTTGTAACTGAAACAGCTTAGAAGCTATTAAATATGATGAGAAATAACATAGAAAATCGGAAACCAGACAAGTTATTAAATATAATCATGCCCCACCTGTTAATTTTGGTGTTGGTTCAATCGGTTATCGTGCCGTTTGATTCGTATGGTCATGGCTTGCCTGTCAAATGAAAATCTTGCCTCTTGACACTTTGATTGTGAATAATTAAAAGAAGCATGATATGGATTCGATTTATATCGTAGCAGAACTCTGGAATTGCAAAAGAAAACTGAAATGTTGTTGGTGTGTTTATGTTGCATGTTGCATGATTAGGCATAATAACAAAATGAAAATTAAAATTGCACGAAAATAATGCAAATGGTATTCAATGGGTTGGGACTTAACTAATGTAAATCATTATGCCCTTTGAAATAAAAAAACAACTGATATTTGCCCAAAATATGGTATTTAATCCATTTGTTGTGTCACCATTTTCGCCATTCGTTTTATGGCGCGCTGTGCTGTGAGCTTACATTTCGCGTGCACGCCCCACCGCCAGAGCCCACCGCGCTGTCGCTACCCGATCGCGTGGCATAGCGCATGCAGCACACGCGGCGGCGTATCGCAGCGGCGAACGAGGGCTAAATTCACCAAATCGTGGCCCCACCACACTCGGTTTGTACGATAAAACGAATGTGTGAGACTGCTTGAGGCAGAAAAAACTTCCGAGATTATATCGTAAAAACACCTGAATCTTCCAAAAATACAATTTTCCAAACTGCGGAATACTTCTGATTGCTCTAAAATTCGATATTTCAGCAAAGTTCACTGCGAAAATGCGGCAAAAAAGGACTTACCGATGTCGAAATTGATCGAGTTTCTTGATTCAAAACACGAACCGGATCTATGATTTTTACTAGTACCTCTTGTGTATACTTCACATGCATACTACGTGGTTCAGTCAGCTGTTAGACCGCATTACATTAGGAAAAATAGTATATCCCTCCACCCTTGCAATAGCGAAGTTGCATTGCCCACAGTCAAATATCGCGCAAACTACGTGTACAAAAATATGGTCTACGCGCGCGCGCCATGTAACGCCGAATGCCGAGGCCTAGCATGATTAATTTCATTCACAATTATGAATTGACGTCGCGTCGATCGTCGACATAACTTAAAAGTTAAGATAAGTAACTCGTTATAACTTATAACAATATTAATTGACATCATTTAAAAGTATGCAAAATGTGGTTACTACACTACTCACAAGAGCCCATAACAACTTAAATTAATGTAATATAACCTGTCCAAAATTAAGAAGTTGTGTGCAAGTCACGTCGTCGGTGAGGTATATATATCGTCGCTGGGCAATTAAAAGGACAAATTGATGGTATCGATAGCAAAAAACGATACATACTTTTTTTGAAGAAACAACATTTTGGGCAATTATTGTTTTTAAATGCCAAATTCAGTAACTATATTTAGTGAAAAAGTTAGGTAGGCTTCATAGCTACCCAGTTTAATTTGGCGCATGCTCAGTTCTTTTTAACGGAGTTATTATGCATTTCTTATTTTGTCTTTATTACACGTCGATAATGCGCCGATATTGGGCATGAAAAAGGACAAATTGCGAATTGCCCTTTTACGCGCATTGATAATGCACAGCCAATGCGCGCGACTTGGCTGAATAATGCGCATGAAAAAGGACGAAGTGCGAATTGCCCTTTTACGCGCATTGATAATGCACAGGCAATGCGCGCGACTTGGCGTAATAATGGGCATCAAAAAGGGCAAAGTCCATTTTATCCTTTTTGTTGCCCATATCATACGCGCAGGAGGTGCGCGTTTAGTTGTGTATGCCTAAAATGCAAGGGGTATTTCGTCGCCGCTTCGATTAAAATTGGATAAACTTGTGGTCTTGCGTATGTGCAGATATTGTAACCAATACTACGTTTTTTTCGGAAAAGTAGTCAAATAACACATTTCATTCGTTATAAGTGTATTGATTCTTACCCAAATAACACCTCTCGGAAAACGAATTTGTCCTTTTACTTGCCCAAATACGCGCAATTTATTCATTTGTCCTTTTTTTATTAATGATTTTCTCAAAAAGTAGGGCATATATGGGGATTCTAAATACATCATCGGATAGGGTTTAAAGTACTCTATCTGAAAATAAAATAAAAATAAAATCGATATTTGACGATAATATTGGCCATTTTGCCTTTTTTATTGCCCAGCGACGATATGGCCTTCTCTTACTTTAGGTCACTGGGGACCTCAAATTCCCACCCTCCAAAATATCGACGATTTTCAATAGTCACAATACCTTCTCATGGTCCGTTAACTTTCAATAGATTCCCTTTGTTATCCTATCCGAAACTGTGCGAAATCGCTGAGTGCGTGCACTAGCGCTGTGCAGCTCAGACGCTACCAATATTCGAGTGATTTCAATCCACCAGGCTTGCACATTTGGATGGGGCTATTATCCCCAAGACATCACGATCCATCACAAAAGCTAGACAAAAGATCAGATGATCATACAAATCCATCGCTATAAGACAGTAGGCTATTAATGATAACTCTATTATTAGAGCAAAAAATAATGAATCCATCTCCCTATTAACTAATCCACTTTCGATCCACCCCCTATGAGAATTTTGTACAGGTGTGTAGTTAATTTCCCATAGGGGGTGACTTCAAAGTGGATTATATACTAGAGCGACGATGAAATGTTCGCAACAAGATTGATGCGCGCACGTGTATTACATTGGACACGCAAATAATCTTGTTGCAAACATTTCATCGTCGCTCTAGTATATATAATCCACTTTGAAGTCACCCCCTATGGGAAATTAACTACACACCTGTACAAAATTCTCATAGGGGGTGGATCGAAAGTGGATTAGTTAATAGGGAGACGGATTCATTAATTTTTTGCTCTAATAGCGTTATCATCAATAGCCTACTGTCTAAAAGTGGCAGAGTGGTCTTGAAGAGAAGGGAAAACCGGGGTTAATGGATTAAAAAAGGGTTAATTAGAAGGCAAGAAGCCCTTTTTTGTTGATTAGGGGTGGACTAAGTAAAGTAAGACAGGTAAGCAATTGATTAAATCTTCCTAAAATCCTCTGACGAAATAAACTAAAATCATAATGAGACTGAGTTTATTTTGTCCGAATAAATCTAAAAACCATGCAGACGAAATAAACTGCATGAATAATTGAATTCATGATCGGAGAGTGGCACGAATTATTATGCGCGCGTGTCGTCGGCCAGCCGTGAGAGTGAGACGGTCTAAAAAAATCAGACTACGTCAGACTGAAAACGGGACAAGATCCAGGGAAAATCGGATGCCAGGGGTTTAGGTCCCCGGTGGACTAAAGTAAGAGAATGCCGTATATATCGGTCAAATAATTAAAGGCAGTTGTTATTTCCACCTGGATGGGTTTTTAGGCTTGCCCAAAATATTGAGGAGTAAGTAAGCAATGCATTGCATTAACCATGGCATTGTCGGTTGACCATTGTCGGTCATTCTGCATTTTAACATCAATAAAGATTCAGACTGAGACTGAGTGAGAAGAAGACTTGAGTATGAAAATAAGGGCTAAGGCTAAGCCTAGTATGAGAAAGACTGGAGATTGAAAGACACATTGCACACATGATTAAGACTTAACGTGCAACAACGAATTCATCAATTCCCAACAACAGCGATGAAGTCATACGCAATACAGACTTTCCAAACGTCTGGATTTCATTCATATCACACAACATACCACCCCTACAAGTCAAGGGGTTAACTGCATATGCTTCACAAACCCCTTAATCCGTCGTCATGTAAAATACATGTTATTCAAAGCTGCCCTCATTGTCCAAGAAAACATTGTCTGTGTACTCAAGGAAATAGTGTGTATGTCGTGTAAATGGTCATACTGCCGCGGCTGCCTAGTAATCAGTAATATGACCATTTACGTAGTAAATGTGGAGCAGGTAAGGTAAGGGTTAATTTTAGTAAGGATAGAGTACTTGAGATGTTTGAGTCCATGACAAAAATCAGCTAGTCTAATGAGCAATGACTTTCATAACCAAAGACTTGAAAAAAAGATCTCATATTTAACGAATTTGGCTTTCAATTTGTATCTCCATTTCTACAGCCGAGAGCTGCATTGGTGCAAGTTCCTCAAACAAGGTATACACAACTACAGATGCAGCCCTCTCCACAGAAACAGTTTTCCTGGTAGAGTTCCAGCTGTCGTGCAAAAACAAAGTTGCTGTAAGTATTTCAAAGATTCTCTAGATCTCCTATTGTAGAAAAGCCCAATAGTAGCTTGTCTTTTGCTGTAATTTCGCGTCACTATTTCCCCCAATACTCATTTCGAATGTTTTAGGTAATGTCAACTTATCAAATAGGCAACATTAGTATTAGAGTATTAGAATTCCATGATTAATACAAAATTTCGATTTTTATTTCATTTTCTTAATGCCAATGAGGGAGAGAAAATTCAGTCATCACTCTTTGTCAATCAGAAGTGGTGGTAATGGCGGCACTGAGCAAAAAGCCCTTGTAATTAAGGTGTTGTTTTATGAAAAGAGGAATAAAGTTTTGTTGCCCAGGATATTGTATTAACTGTATAAATCCTACGGTACTCCCATAATTTCCCGATCAGGCCACTAACATTTGAATTTGTTGAACTTGGCCTTGGGAAAGTTCTACTATCAAGCCCTGCTTTTGAAAACTTTATGCACTTTTTATTATTAAATTTATACCTGATTGAAAATTTAGATACTGGTGTACTAATTGTTTTGTTTTTTTACTTTCCTCATCATTTATTCAGAATCTCTTTTTGAATGCTGAGGTCAATGGAAAGCAACTGCCTGTGTCCCGGTCAGGAGACAATCAGTATCAGGTACATATACAGGGGGGTGTTTCACAGAGATCTTAAGTTGATCTTAGCACTAAGATGGTCTTAAATATTATGGAAAGCCATTAGTGTCTTGAAACAGTTTTATAAAAGTTATGTTGAAATGCATAAAATGTTGATTCAAATCATATATATTTTCTAATTATCAAAGAGATTTTATGAATTGTATGTGAAGATTATGAATCTCTTTGATAATTAGAAAATATATATGATTTGAATCAACATTTTATGCATTTCAACATAACTTTTATAAAACTGTTTCAAGACACTATTGGCTTTCCATAATATTTAAGACCATCTTAGTGCTAAGATCAACTTAGGATCTTTGTGAAACTTTATCAGGGCTTTACACTAGCATTTGCCCTATTACCCAGGGCGAGTAAATATTGATGTTGGGCAAGTAAAATATCATAAATGAACTAGTTTGGTTGCCCAAACGGGCAACTAAAATATTGGTCAACTATGAGATAATTATGTATTTCCTTAATAGGTTTCAATCTCATCTAAAAGTAAGCGGGAAAGTAAACTTTCTGTCTGGGCAAGTAAAATTGGTAAAGTTAGCGTGGAGGCTTGATATTATATTTATGAGTATTTACAAACAACAATTACAGAAGCTTTCTAGCTCCGTTGGTAGAGTAATGGTGTAGCAATCTGGAGGTCTCAGCTCTGACTTCCTGAAAAGTCCAATTTTCTTTGCTCATTTTCATTTATTATTTCTGGTCAGTCTCCCTATGTTTGAAAAAAGCCTGATATAATGTCAATTATAATATGCATTGAGATTTTAGAAACCGGATTGGTAAATTGAGGACAAGTCCACCTGTTGGTAGAGAGTAGGGAAATTACGTTGTGTTTTTGTGTTAAAAAGACATTTCAGGCAAAGAAAATAATGTTCTTATCTCTCTTATTTATAAATAAAGAAAGTCAATTGATTCTTGCACACAATAGATAAGTTTGGAATGAATTGTATAGATTCTTAATTTCTTACCAAGCTTCTATTTTTTGTCGATAAATATGAGAATTTAGCTACTGTATTAATTTAAACTTGTCTAAAGAGCTTTTTGGTCAAGAGGATTCTTGCAAATTAATTTGGTACTCAAAGGGTAAAGTTTTGAATTATCACTTTTAATACGTGTTCTTTAGGTGAGCTGGACGGCAGAACATAAGAAGGCCCCCGCTGGAACATACGAGGTTCGCATCTATGATGAGGAAGGCTTCAGTGCTCTGAGGAAGGTGAGGAAAAGAGTTTATTTCAAAGTTTATTATCCCATTGCCTACACGAATATGGTGAACAGACCAGTGTACGACACTAGCACTTGCCCGCTTGTAAAAATTGGAGTCGGGCAAGTAAATTTTAATGAATTGTCTTGTTTGCTTGCCCGATTGGGCAACTAAAAAATTGTTCAACTAAGAGAGAACAATGCGATTTCATACATGTAAATCTCATCTAGAAGTTAGAGGGCAAGTAAATGTTATATTGGGCAAGTAAAAGTTATATTGGGCAAGTAAAATGTCATAATTTATGATTTTACTTGCCCGAATGGGCCAGTACAGAAAAGAGTTATTGTAGAGGCTTGATTAAATGCTGAAAAAACAAAAATGTTTGCGTTGTTAATTTGGCATGTTGTTGCAAAATAACAATTTTCTTTGTATACTGAACTATGACTGGAAGAACTATGTCATGTTCCATCATAATCTCAAAAAAATATAGAATAATATTAACCCATTCTGAAATCCCCATAGACTTTGTTTACAGCCCACCCGGTTCCCGTAGTCAAGGGGTTAAAGAGATATTTGGCAGTCTTATTCTTAAAATATACCATGTCCGGACTGACTTTGCGTTATAACAAATACAATGTATGGAAGGTATAAAATTAAACTTTCTGAGGATATTCTGTACAAGATCTCTGTCTCACAAATTAAGTGAATCAAGGGGCCCACTCGGCTGTAAGTCTACCAGAGTAACCAGGCATCTTTGGGTATAAATACCATAAGGAATGGTTGTGTTGACCTTTTATGAATGAGTGTCAAGTACTAAAGTATATATATCCATTATAGTTTGCAGGGCTGTAGTCGAGTTAACATGTTCCGAGTCAGAGTCCCCAATGAAATAGCATGTTCCCATTTGTTTTACATTGGGACTCGGCTTCGAGTCGTCCGGAGACCATCCAAAGCAGTATCGAGTCCAGACTCGACTACAGCACTGGTAACCAGGCATCTTTGGGTATGAGTACTATAAATAAACGGTTGTGGTTACCTCTTATGAGTGAATGTCAAGTACTATATCCATAATAGTTAGATCTTAGAACTGAATATGAAACATCCATCTTGCATTATTATTCATCTGGGTTTTTTTTTTTCTTCTTCTTCTTTCTAATACAGGCACAGAGAGCCGGAGAAGAAACCAAGGTGAAGCCGTTGCTGATCATCCCTGTCGAACATCCCGTAAGTATACCAAGCCTCCACACTAACCTGTTTCTCTACCATCCTGTTTGGGCAAGTGAATCAGGAATTTTCACATTTTACTTGGCGAACAGACAAAATATACTTGCCCATTAAAGGGATCTAGTAACTTTGTTGACATGTGCAAAAAGTGATGAATGGTTGATGCAATGTATATTATTGTTATCTCATATGTCCACAGGGTATTGTGTGAAAATTTCAAGTCAAAAGGACATTGCATGGCCAAGTAATGAGCGAAAATGCAAAGTGATATTCAATAACTCACTGCACTCACTTTGTACACAGAAGAAAAACTCGCCCGGAGTTTTTCTTATCTGAATACTTTGATCGTACATATCTTTGTAACAAAAGGGAAATTTGAAAAACCGAAACCTGTCCCATGATTTTATTGTTAATACGAATACAACAAGGTATGAGTGAACCGCTAGAATGAAAATTTTATTTTGAGGATTTGGACAATGTTACTAAGTCCCTTTAAAAACAATGTGAAAAGAGGAGAACAATAAATTGTCCTCGGAAGCTTGATCTGCTCAGATATACCAAGGAAATTATACCACATGCTGGAATACAGTAACTCTGATTACAATTTTTTTTTAAAGTAAATTTTGTTGAGGGCTTTCTTCAACGTTGTATTTATTATTATGGCATAATAAGTATTAATTCAAAATGTTGTTCTTTTGGTTTTGACATAAGGGTTCGAATAAGCACTAATTGGAAACAGTGGTTTCTGCATCATGAGGTATCATTTAAAGGGGTTCTCCTGTTCAATGATAGGATTTGACAAAATATATCCCTATATTCTTTAACAACATTTTCTCCTTTTAATTGGATCTCCTTAATTTAATTGGATCAAAAAATGCTCTGCAAAAGCAGTGACTACTGTATTTATACATATATGAACATGTGCACATACTGCACATACACTGGGGGATAAAAGAAACATGTAGAGCATCTTAAATCCATCATCCCTCGGGGGTAAGCTAAAGAATGATAGGCACTCTCATTGCAGCATTCAGCGCCAAGAAGTGTCCTCAGTCATAGCTTGCTGTGAACAACAGAATCAGAATGCATTCCTTCCTTTATTCTGTTATTGGTCTCTCCTGTTCCTTCCTGCGTGTATGCACCATTCAGCACCAAGACGTAGACATAGCAACCCTCAATGTTTTGTTTGCAGTGAAAGTCTGAATATATGTAGCATGTACACGTTTTTTCTAATAAATATGATATAATATTTCTTCTTCATTTCATCTGCTGTGAGTTTCCAAAAGCCCATTTGTGTTTGCAGTGAAAGCCAGAATATCGTAAGGAGTGGTCACATTGGGACACGACTCCCCACGAATAGACCCACGAATGCAGTACGCATTGGTACAAATCAATGGCAAGCCGTTTTTAACATTTATTCCTATTTCTTGATATCAAGAATTCAATTCTTGATATCACGAAATCGAATTATTGATATCAAGAATGATATCAAGAAATGCATTCTTGATATCAAGAAATACTTTTCTGTATTGGTAATACTTGATATCAAGAAATAAACTGATATCAATAATTTAATTATTGATATCAAGAAATAGGAATAAATGTTAAAACGGCTTGCCATAGATTTGTACCAATGCGTACTGCATTCGTGGGGAGTCATGTCCCAATGTGACCACTCCTTTAGCCTCGCACATTTCTTTGCAGGGACATGTATGGTATACATCATTCAGTGCCGAGAAGTAGACATGGCATCTATCAATTTGTGTTGTAGTGACAGTCGGAATATCAGTTAAGCAGGTAAATTTGCCTCATATCTTATGTTCATATCTTTCTTTTTTTTCTTCTTTTTTATCTGCAGGGAGTTTCCAAAGGCCCTTGGGTTAGCACGGAGATTATTGCGACTCTCATCGCAGGACTTGTGTGGTATACGGCATTCAGCGCCAAGAAGTCTATACAGTCGTAGTATCATGAAAAAAAAAAGCTGCCCAGACATAGATGTAGGAACATTCCTTTCAATAAATTATTGTTTTCTATTTTGTTTACTTTGGTCTAATTAGAAATCTCTTTTGACATACTTTAAAAGTGGTTTTGTTTGCGGATTTCACATTATTTCCAGCAAGCGCAAATACAACAAACCATGTAAATGTATGCATACCAGTTTACTAGATGCATATATTTTGTAATGGGTTGAAAACTAGAGATTACATTTACCTTGTATCGGGTGGGGGATCAGTACGTAAAAAACTAGTATTTTTGAGCGCAAGTTTAAAACGTGAACTTTTTTGTATCGCTCTGCTAGAAATATTAATTTGCAAAAAATAACCACTTTTTCAGTTATTAAATTTAGGTGTAATTAGGAATTACCTAAGTAGTACAACATGAAATATTGCATGATTGATTAGATAGATACATTTTCCCAGAGTGTATTGATATTTACATGTATTAAAATTACCCGTCGTTTTAGAAAATACTGTTTTGTTCAAACTGGCTAGAAGATTTTCTACTTAACATTTTTTTGCTACTAGACGCTTTATTAGACACCATTGTAAATTTTCTAATGGAACTTTATAACTTTGTAGGGAACATCAAAACTTTAACCTTGATAAGCACAACAATATCATGTACATGTCCTATACTATTCCTTTTTTTTAAATACAGACACAAATTCTTATCTAGCTGTTATTTTGGAGTTTGTTTACTTTATTTTCTAACAAATTACACAATTGTAATTTTGGGAAGGTTTGAATGACTGAATAATGTAGCAAATTAGCTCATTGTAACTTGTAAAATCATGTTTCCGTTGAAAAAAAAACTCTGCATGTTATATCATATTTCTTTCCTTTTTATTGTTGATTTTGTCATTGTTCTTGGGATTTATGTTGCCTTCTCTTTTTAGATATGCAGACGTTTTTCAAATAACTAATGTATCTACTTGACTAAATTAGATAATGGTAATAGATTACAAATTATTACATTGGGCAATAAATGGACACCATCTCTTACAACATTGTTTATCATCTCTTTTTTGGCTGTTGGCAATACAGTGGAGCCTCTTTATAGCCAGCTCTGTTTTACAAGATGCCTGATCTAGCGAGGTTATTTCACAGGTCCAGATCCAGGTTCAAGGTAATTGTTTTTAAGCCCTGATACAACAAGATATCTGGTTTAACGAGGTAAATTCACTGGATCCTAAGCAGAGATGCCAACCGTTCCGTTTTTGCCGTATTTGTTACGTTTTTTCACGCAAAATACGGCAGTACGTTTTCCCCTAATAAAATACGTTTTCTTGGGGAAAAAAAAAAACAAAAAAACAAAACGATTTTTTGTTTTTGTTTTTGTTTTTGTTTTTGTTTTTTTTGTATTTTTTTGTTCTCTTTATAGAAACGATCGGAAATCGGCAACAAAATTTACGTTGAACCCTGATAAACTATTACTCCAGATACATATTTTAAATATATCACAAATAAACCGAACAAACTCATACAAACGCTGGTGTGATCGTCGACCGAACCAACTTTTATATTAACGTGCGCGTAAAGAGTATTTTTGCTGCGCGAATTGGCTTCGCGAAAAAATATGTTTTTTTGCCTCTAAAGGTTGGCAGCTCTGAAAATACTTTTTTTTGGTTCAAGATACTGTTTTTTACCTCTCAGAATACTTTTTTTGGTTTGTGAAGGTTGGCATCTCTGCCTAAGGTGCTCGTTATAATGAGGTTTCACTGTATTGTATTTGGCTATAATTTTGTATGTGTTTAGATAGTGGACTGTGTGTGTTGTATTGTGAGGAAGGCGACACAGTGTTGGGTTGCTTCTTTGACAATTTCTCTGAGTATTGCCATGTTATGCACTGTTTACTGAAACTTAAAGGAATCTAGTAACATTGTCAAAATCCACAACATTTACTTAGATCTCTTGTGGTTCTCACATATTTCTTTCTATTCGTATTACCAATAGAAGCATGGAACAGGTTGGGTTTTCGAAAATGTCTCTTTTGTTATAAAGATGTGTGTGATTGAAGTGTTTGGATTAGAAAATCTCTATTGGATAATTTAAAGGGATAGTTGAGTTTTGGTATAGAGGGCGCTTCAAGAAATAATTTTTTTGTGAAGTGATGAAAAACTGAGTGTCAAATTTCAGAGGGCATACAATTTTAACGACAGAACAAAATCGGTTCAGAAACAGCTGAAATATCAATAAATATATCCGATCATAATAAATGTGGGATCTCACATTTATTTGATGATTTTAGAAAGTTTGTATTTTTAAATAGTTGTTGATGATCTCTCCATTTAAAGGGATAGTTGAGTATTGGTCAAACTTAACTTTAGTAACCAAAACCTGCACGATTACGATACAAACTAATAGTTATAACTTCACCATGCTCGAAAAGTATACACAATTACAAACGACAAAGTAAAACCCCTGTTATCATTCAAAAAGAGCCGTTACAACTCGAAGTGTCAAATTAACTCGGCGCGAAGCACTAGCGTTGTAGGTCCTAATACGGGACTGTATAGTGCAGTGTGCGGTAATACGGGACTGTAGTGCAGTCACCGTGTGCGGTAATACTATACAGTAGTACGTGTATATTATGTATCGCAACCATAGAAGTATGACTCCAACACTGCCGTTGACGCAACTCGCAAGCCCCATTCGCATTCGTTCGCCTTTCGTTCACAGTCGCGCTAACACACGGAGAGACTGGTCCATGAGGCGCATATATCACTGATTTTTTGCGGAATGGAAGGAAAAATCATAATCTTAATCCACCCGGTAGTTGGATCACATATTGGAGAGTAAATTGCTGGTAAGTACCGTATCATATGTATAGTTTTAAGCACAATTAGCGTGCACACAAATATTTGGTTTCAGTCTTTTATTAGGAGAACATAGAACGCTAGTGCCTCGCACTAGCGGTTCTAAAAAGTGATACCCGGGCGTCAACCACTTTTATATGATATTTTGAAAGCAAATTTCACAACAATTAGAGCATTTGAATGGAAATTATTATTATTTCCCATGTTTTTTTCGATGATCTTTCATATGGAATTGAAATCAACCAAATCCGTTACAATCGATGTTGGGGGGCACTTTGGAAATTACCAAAACTCAACTTGGCCTTTAATCATTATTTAAAATAAAAAAAAAAAAAAAAAAAAAAAAAAAAAAAAAAAAAAAAAAAAAAAAAATCACTTTTTTTTTTAAATGGTGGAAACCAATGCGTTTTTTGGAGAGTGCCCTCTTGTGTTAGAACAGCTCTTTTTGAATGATAACAGGCTATTTACTTAGTCGTTTGTAATTGTTTATACCTTTCAAGCATGGTGGAGTTATAACTATTAGTTTGCAATGTTATTGTGCAGGTTTTGCTTACTAAAATTCAGTTTGACCAAAACTATACTATCTCGACACCTTGTCGCGTGTCTTCGAGGGATTTTTGGCTGAATGGCTGATGCAGGACATTTTTGACAAAGTAGACCTGCAACAATTCGGAAATATGAGAGGCAGCTCAATCTCGCACTACCTCATCGACCTCATCAACACAATTCACAAAGGCTTAGACAAACCTGGAGTTTATGCCAACTTGTGTGCGATTGACTTTAGCAAAGCATTCGACCATGTTAACCATACAACAGCAGTCGAGAAGCTCATCAAACTCGGTGCCAATCCTGCTGTGCTACCTGTCATCTGCAGCTTCCTGTCAGAACGATCGCAAACTGTCCGTTATCAAGGGTTTTCCTCATCTACTCGTGAGCTCACATGTGGCGTACCCCAAGGGACCAAGTTGGGTCCAATCATTTTCCTTGTGATGGTTAATGATGCCGTACTAACTCTAGAAAATCGATGGAAGTATGTGGATGACTTAACTGTTGTTGAAATCGTACCGCGACGACAGCCCTCACAATTACAGACACACGTGGATGCACTAGTGGATTGGTGTGGTGATAACGATATGAAGCCAAATCCAGCTAAATGCACAACAATGCAGTTCACCTTCCTCCGTAATCCACCACCCCCTCTGCAACTAACAATCAGTGAAGTCCAGCTAGAAGTGGTTTCCTCCATGAAACTTCTGGGCGTCATCATACAGAACGATCTTCGTTGGGATGAACATGTTGGTCGTCTTATCACGAATGCCTCAAGACGACTGTACATCCTCACAAAGCTGAAACGAAATGGTGTACCTAAACCGGACCTCGTCACAGTGTACAAGATGTACATACTTCCCATGCTTGAATATGGTGCGCCAGTCTGGGCCTCCAGCATCACACAAGACCAGGAGATATGCTTGGAACGCGTTCAGAAGAGGGCTCTTCGCATGATCGCCTACCCAGATTTGCTGCCATATGATCAACTCTGCGCAACATTCCAAGTTGATACTCTTGCCGACAGACGGAGCACGATCATTACTAGATTTGCCAAATTCCTGCTCGATTCCCAACGCCATCGCCACTTCTTGCCTGATACTCGGCAGAACACTTCTGGTAGAGCTCTTCGGAACTCTAATCACTTGAATGTACCTCAAACTCGAACACAACGATACAAAATGTCCGCTATACCATCTATGATTCACACAATCAATCAAAATTTGTAATAACTTGATATGACAATGTAATATAATATATGACCTGTATGCAACTTGTTTTTCTATTAATATGATGTCTTCAACCTATAGTCCTATTTCTTACACTCCACTGTTACATTATTGGATAGATTTATATTGTACATAATTTTCGTTTTTATGTCATTAATTTGGTCGTTAATTATTATAATTGTTTGTTAACGCAATAATCTTATCTTTATACTTATTAGTTCATTAGTTTTTGTTTGTTGTAACTTATGATTTTGTATAATGTGTATTTTAATTATGTATGTAATCATTCATGTAAACTGAACTGTTTTAGTCCATGGACTTTTTGTTCAGTCTTTTATATACCGTAATAAATAAATAAAAAAAAAATTTATAAC
>JBAMJV010011639.1:0-7500 GCA_037951105.1 Echinarachnius parma
CCCCCCTCGTGCCCCCCCCCCCTACACTCCGTAGCTACGCCACTGCTCAAAAGTAATTGTTACTCGTGTTGACAGAAGCCCTTATTTGTCTTACATGTCTAAATGAGCTGGGTTCAAATCGGATTGCAACCAGTGGCGTAGCGTGGTCGGATTTATGGTGGGGGCGCACATATTAATGGGGGCGCACTCTTTCTATTTCTTTATTTTGTAAAGAAATTGCCCCTTATATATTATGTTTGTTTATGGTTTGTATCAAATTATTGGAGGAACGTGCCCATCATGCCCCCCCCCCCCCCCTCCCCCGGCGCTGTGCGATTGATTGTAACTCGGAAAGTAGTGAAGAGGCTGGCATAAGCCAAGATAGGCCTATCACCAAATGAACCATGACACCAATCACAACTCGACCGTCCTTCCTGACGTGTCGGTTCACTTTCTGTCATCGATCATCATGATCATGTAAACGGATATGATCCTGTCACATTTTATATTTCTCCTTTCTTTGTCATGTACCGTACTCTCTTGCCCCGTTTTTGTCTCTGTTGACATCCTTTTCCTATTTCAAGTTCCTTTCTTAAAGGGGAAGGAAACCCCTATTCTGTTGACTTACTGGATGTGGTGAGAGCATAACTACTATCATTGCTAGTCACTTATTTCCTCATGAATATTCCCGATTACAAAAATAATCAATATTTTATGGAACACTGTCGTCTGCTTTCAATGCCCACAGGAGGCGGCCATTTCTTCACTTCTCGCGGTGAAATGACGTGTCAGGCGGAGAACACAATAGCATTATCGTAACCCGCTATTGTGTTCTCCGCCTGACACGTCATTTCACCGCGAGAAGTTGAAGAAATGGCCGCCTCCTGTGGGCATTGAAAGCAGACGACAGTGGTCGATCAAATATTGATTATTTTCATTATTGGGAATATTCATGAGGAAATAAGTGACTAGAAATGACAGGAGTTATGCTCTCATCACATCCAGTAAGTCAAAAGGCTAGGAGTTCCTTCCCCTTTATGTTACGAATGTGTTAATACTCACTAGTCCTACCTATTATACGGATCCATCTGTTTCTAATAAGTTTTTCTTTATTTTGTAAGTGATTATAATTGATTTGTATATTTTGTTGGAAGCAAAAATATATGAAAATTTGAGATTGAAAAGTCGGTGTCATGCATAGGCGTACCCACGGGCGTAGACATGTAATTGATATCCATTCAACTGGGGGGGGATGATCTATTCATTCACCCCCCCCCCCCCCCAGTTGAATAGGTATTACGTAAGTCGCTACGCCCGTGGGCGTACCCAGGGGGAGGGGTTCAACCCCCCCCCCCCCCCCCCCTTTACCACTTGTAGCCGGTCTCGGCCTCGAAAATTGCGAATAATCCTGATCTCGGGCTCGAACATTTTTGACCGATCGTGGTCTCGGTCTCGAAAATTGTGAAGGTACTCGACCTCGGCCTTGAAATTGTTTGACCAGTCATGGTCTCGGCTTCGGAAATTTGTAAGGAACTTGGTCTCGGCTTCGAAATTTGTTTATGAACCCCCCCCCCCCCCCTCCCCCCCGCTTGTACGACTCTCAACCAATGGTCAATGGATCGGCCTCATACATTTGGCTGACGAGAATAACCCCCCCCCCCCCCCTTGAAAAAAATCCTGGGTACGCCACTGGTGTCATGGCATAACCACCATGACACCATGACGCCATGAATCCTCCAGCACCGATGACTAATGCCCGGCGCAGACAGAGTCGACTCGACTGGTTGTCATTCCGATCGGCTCAGTTTTTAGTGCCTCGCGACACACATTTTGCCAGTCGAGAGACAGTCGGATGCCAGTTGGGGCCGATTCAACACGATAAATCTGCTTCGACCGACCGACCCAACTATAGCCTGATTAAAACCAGTCGGATCGGGTCGAGTCGGCTCTGTCTGCGCCGGGCTTTACAAAGGTAACACATTCATTGAACACATTAAATTTTGAAATCTGAGGTGCAGCTTCCCCATGTCACTTTTGAAATTCAGTGATGATGCCCCCTCCCTTTGTCGCCTTTGGAAATCAGTGGTGAAGACACCCCTCCCTCCTCCCCCCTACCCCACTACCACCGCCGCCACCCGCAACAAACACAAACACATACATATAAGCACACACGCACACATACACACACATACACTCGCGCACACGCACACACACACACACAATACAAATATATCCTTGTCTTGGGATAACAGTCAAGTATGCGATTGTATATTTACTATACTGTGTCCACCCCCCCCCCCCCCCCCCCACACACACACACACACCTTTTTAATATGCTGATACATGTATTATTAGTTTGACTTTGAGTAAACCTTCCTACTAGCCATCGTATTATGTGTCTCTGATGTTATAATGAAGCGCACTACGGAACTATGGTCGGATATAATTCATCCCACGCAACTTCCGCCCGGTTGCTATAATTACAAAGATGCACCTATCAATTTCGTTTTCTACCCAATTTGGCACACTGTCGGGAGTTTCTGAAAACGTCCGGCTACATACTGTATGGTATCCACGCAGCGGGGGCGCAGTCATATGCAAATAAAATGGAATGGTTTGTTTTAACCTTTTTGTTTCGTTTTAGACATGTTAGCAAGAAGGACATACAGCGGGGTGCTATAATAATATAGCGATTTCCCACATAAGTAATCGTATGGTATTTGCACCCACCTTTAAAACCGTAAAATAAGTTATTTGTCCCTGCATTTTGGTGTATAGGTTTGTTTGTTTTTTCCACCAATGTATGTATATGCATCGCTTACTAAATATTACTTAATGAAATATTATTAGCTTCAATTCTGTCTATAAAAAAAATGGCATCATATTTCCCTTAAAATGTTTGTTATTTGTTGTCCGTTAACAATTAACACTTTCATCTTTGTTTTTCCTTGTCAAAACTCGTAAATTTTGAAATGACATTCATTGCGTAAATTGATAGGCACTATATACTTGTTAAGGTTTCACACGTATTGGTCATAGATATATTTAGTTTAATTGATCAGGATCAAAGTTTCGGTTATGCTATAAATCACATACAGCTGTACTCATTACTTGTTTTCACAACGTATAATTGCTTAAATTATACGCATCAATCCATTGAGTTCAATTTTGCTTTTTATTCAAGACGCTAATTATATGATAGATGTTGACAGTAATACTAGAAAACGAACCATAGGCGTACCCAAGGGGGGTTCATCCCCCCCCCCCCCCCCCTTTACCACTTTTAACGGGTCTCGATGCCACTTGTTAACGGTCTCGACTATCATAACCAATGGTCTCGGCCCCCGAGGGCACAACTCAACCAGTGGCCTCGGTCTCGGTCTCGAAAATTATTGACGGATCTCGGTCTCGGCTTCCAAAATTTGTGACGGACACAAAATTCTGTCATTAAAATTGTATGCTCTTTCAAAATTGACCCTCAGCTTTTCATTACCTCACAACAAAATTATTTCGTGCAGCGCCCTCTATACCAAAACTCAACTATCCCTTACTGTAACAGGTTAACATTAACTAAGAGTATTGTACCGACTTCGCGAATGTGTTATGTAGCCTACACATTGCCGTAAATATACAGCAAAAATCAGTTCTTGCTGAAAGGGCCATCCCACCCATTTGTGGAAATAAATAAATAAATAAATAAATAAATACAAATATATGGTTTCAGACTTTTTTGATGATATCTTTCCTGAATCATTATTTTTTACCAAACATCACATTGATAATGTTTGATGATAAATGGGTGAAACTTTCAAGTGTCTAGAGGGCGCCATGTTGTGTTAACGGCTGTTTTTTTTCTTCTTAAAATCGGCCTTCGAACTTCACTACAGAGCGTTTCCAAAAAAGTGGAACCCAACTTACACCAGCAATATCTCATCTAATATATATAATTATGTTTATCGCAATACACGTACATGAATATTGAGGGGAAAGGCATGTTTTTTCCCAACCTTCATTTGGCACCCACTGCATTGTTGTCGTTGTTGTTGTTGTTGTCGTTGTTGTTGTTGTTGTTGTTGCTGCTGTTGTCGCTGTTGTTGTTGTTATTGTTGTTGTTGTTGCAGGTGGTGTTGTTGCTGTTGTCGTTGTAATTGGTGTTCATTCAAATTGAATATTTACGCCATAATACTTAATTATTCGTAATCAATTATTTTATCATATTAATAATAATAATAATAATATACTCGATTTATATAGCGCCTAATAAATTATGATTGATAATCATCTCTAAGCGCTTTACAATGATAATATTACAGTATTATATTAATATAACAGTATTCAAGGTTTATTTCAATGGAGCTCCTACGCAAGGCTAGCCTTTTAGAAAGGCCTCGCGTCTGAATGGCTGAGCTGAGTCAGGGACGACTGAACTCGAGGGGGAGACTAGCGTCTTTTCGTACGGCGACGCAAGTGCTGAGGACGGGGTATTTAAATTAGCTGTGAGCGTCTCCGTACTCTGGCTACCGTCGCGATATATTGCAGTTTCGCAGTGAAGAATACACAGATCGTCTCCTTGCTCGAGTGACCAAGCGCGCTGATTGGCTAACCCCACTGACCTCTGGCTGACCCATTGAAGTAAGGGCTTACCACCACTGATCTACACCGCTCCGTAGTAGCTGTACACAGAACGCTATTTCGGCCAACTACCGTCGTAGGTTTGGACGCTACGCGGAAATTTTCGCTCTGAGTGCGACCCCCCCCCCCCCCCCCCCCCCCCCCCCCCCCCCGCTAAGATTAGCGTTGTAGAAGGCCGCGTCGCCGGTTGCGAAAAGACGCTACTATCTCGGCGGAACCGTTCGTTAATTGTGATAGTCGCGCTCTCCAGTCGTTCCTGCATAGTGTATCAACATGCATTCAACTCAGCTCAGACAGACGGGAGGCCCTGTCAAAAGGCTAACGAAATGGACACTGTTCATCACTCAATTCGACCTGGCACCCAATTTTAGTCATGGTCGGACCGATCGAAGGGTGCCGTTATGTATTTATTTGTTGTTTTTTTTCACAGAATTCCCCCTCATGTTGTTGTTGCTTTTGTCAAATGATTGGGGGGCGTGTGCTCACGGAGCTACACCCATGTAGGCTCTGGAAACCAATTCTTCTTCTTCTTCTTCTTCTGGCGGATATACAGTTGTAGGCACTTGGTGGGTTTAGGGTGTGCACGCCTAATTGGGGAGCCCGTGGTGGGCCCTCCGAGTGACATCTAGCATATTCATCTTACTCAAATGTCCTTGAAAAGATTGCAACGATGTGGCTTGTCGTGCATTATTTGGTAAGAGATTCCACTCTGACCTACCACCACAAACAGGTCTATGATCAGACTCATAGACTCATCCTCCCTCTGGATGAATACATTATTAATGAGAAAGTTCCAAATATTTTGCCGGGTACCTCTACAAATAACGCTGACCATACCAATGTTGTTCACTGATACACACAAGCATATACTCGTTATATTTCGATACACGCAACACACCAGACAAAAAGTTGTCAAAAATATTTTGTTATCATGACTAGAATACCAGCAACAAAAATTAATACGTGCGAAGACATAGGAATTGTAACATGACTCTGCTATTGAGTAGTGCAGGCTGTATCACATACACCCGATGTCTTTATTCAATATTGTTTAGTTCTAGTTAGAATTCCTTTGGAGTATTCAGGAGAATTCACCTATACCAAGTACTAATGTGCCTTCAGTTTGGAAGCAGGATAGTAATTTTTCTAGCTCTACCACAATTTGTAGGACAATTTTTCCACAAGCATGGATATTCGCTTCGGTGGTAAAACAGCTATCATAACAGGTATGTCAATTGAAAATAAAATACCATGTGCATCATTGACTATTTTGGTTCATTTATCTCGTATACCGGTGTCGGCGCATAATCTGTCTGGGCGGATATCATGTCTGGGCCGCAGGATATGCTAGCATCCGGCAAGCGTTTCTTTCATATCACAATATATATGATTAAAACCATCAAAATCAATCATTGATGTGCTGAAAGAAAAAAATGACGTTGATGTCAATTACATAGCCAATTATTCATTTTGTCGATTATTGTTCTGGACTGCATGGCCTTATGTGCAAGAAAACATGAACAGTTATGCTTCTTCAACTTTTGTATACCACATTAGTTTGGATAAACATGCATAGACATTATTATTCTTATTTCATGAAGTTGTTGTTAGTTTATGTATTTCACTGTGTGTTTAATCGGAGAAGATATTGATCAACTGTTCCCCTCAAATGTGTGTTGCTGTTATGAATACAGTTATAATTTGATAAAATAATCATATTCATTTTCACGAAAGGAAACGGTTTTATTCTCTGTAAAAAAAAATTAAGTCGAGAGACTCCAGTCAATTGTTATATATAGTAATACAGCTGCTATGATATGATATAATATTAAAGAAACGTACAAGAAACGTACACGAAAATAATAAGTGCTGTTATTTTATCATACTAAATACTGTATATTTATACGACCAAAATGTGATTTTATTTGCTTCTCGCTGAGCTAGGTGCAGACAATGGTCTGGGTGCAGCGGTCGCTAGTTACTTCGCTTCCTGTGAATGTTTCTTGGCTCTAGTAGGAGAGAATAAGGACAAACTGCAAGAAACTGCGGCAAGATGTATCCAGAACGACCTTAGCCCTAGTCAGGTGAGGTATACATTACATTGTATACATATAAAGGAGTTTTGGTGCAATAACGCAACAAACGCCAGTTTGTGAATATTGAAATCTGAAAAAGTCATATACGGAAACGTGTATGCATTACTATATAAATGTATTCACTATTTAGTTTGATTTGATACTACTTCTACTACTACTACTACCAGGGGCGGATCTAGCTTTTTGCTAAGGGGGGTTTGACCCAATGACGATGCGGAGCATCGTCCACGAGCCGCGAAGCGGCGAATTTTCTTTGCTATATTGAACCCCCATAAGTAATTTTTATAAACTTTTTTCCCTTATAGCCGCGAATTTTTTTGCTATTTTAAAACCCCGTAAGTGATTTTTGTTCACTTTTTTCACTGATAGCCGCGAAGCGGCGAATTTTTTTGTTATTTTGAACCCCCGTAAGTGATTTTGTTGTCACTTTTTTCACTTATAGCCGCGAAGCGGCGATATTTTTTGCTATTTTAAACCCCCATAAGTGATTTTTGTTCACTTTTTTCACTGATAGCCGCGAAGCGGCGATTTTTTTTGCTATTTTGAACCCCCGTAAGTGATTTTGTTGTCACTTTTTTCACTGATACATTTTCACTTGGCAGCCCAAGGGGGGGGGGGGGTTTAAACCCCCTAAACACCCCCCCCCCCCCCCCCCCCCCGTAGATCCGCGCCTGACTACTACAGCTACTACTATACTACTAATACTAGTACTACTCAACTACTTATGATAACAATTGTTATTAAAACAATACATACTTATAAAGCGCACATTGCAATAGAGCCTCTAAGCGCG
>JBAMJV010011639.1:12500-49116 GCA_037951105.1 Echinarachnius parma
TGATTGTGTCGTAAACAAACAACACTAGCAACACAATTTACTGCAAAGTAATGTTTCACCCTGAGATGAGGGTTAAGTAATATGCCACCATCTTCTGAAATCATGATGTTAAACACAAATGACAGAAATGTACTTATTGTTACCATTCATACTGTTGTCAAATAATAGAAATCCAATATCGAATATATAGTTTATTCGTTCTCATTCTCTCTTTTTTTTTTACTCAGTCATTCGATCAATATGTTTGAGAGTGTATTGGATACCGTATAGGCCAACATATTTTCTGAAATCATGATGTTAAACAAAAATTGCACAAACATGTTTGTCAGAATCGTATTGTTACCATTCATGCTGTTTTCAAATAATATAGTATAGTATCGATTATAGTTTCTTTTATTTATTGTTTCTTATTCTTTTTTTCTAAATCAGTCCTTCGATCAATGTGTTTGAGAGTCTACTGGATACGCCGCCTGACAAGGTATACCTCCATCCTGGCCAGTACACTGTTTTGTTTGAGTCGATGATATTCTTAATACGACATAACCGTTTATATTGTGTTGTACCAAATCATGTGAAAATTAATACAAAATACAATAATATGATAAACAAAGTAAAGTATCTTAGTTAAAGGGATAGTTGAGTTCTGGTAAGGAGAGTACAGTTTTAGTGAAACTGAATTTTAGTAACAAAAACCTGCATCATTACATTACAAACTAATAGTTATAACTAGAAAGGAACACAAAATTACAAATGACGTAGTAAAGTTCATGTTATCATTAAAAAAGAGCCGTTAAAACGTAAGAGGGCGCTCTCTAAACACTCATCGGTTTCAACCATTTTGAATAAAACATTGTGCATGTGATGCTTTGTTGAAATAGAGATTAGATAGAGAAATAACCAACAACTATTTAAATACCTATTTTGTAACTTTTTGAAAAGAGGAAGCATTTTTTTGAATTTTTAACGGCTGGTTCAAAATTCTCTAATAAACCCGGGGCCCCGGGTTTATTACAAATTGTTATATTTATGGATATTTCAGCCGTTTCTGAACCGATTTTGATCAAACAAAGATGATTTTATTGTTAAAATATTATGCTCTTTCAAATTTTACACTCAGTTTTTCATTACCTCACAAACCAATTAAGTAGTCTAGCGCCCTCTCTACCAAAACTCAACTTTCCCTTTAAGTGTGCATAAATTATTATTAATAATCCAAAATTCGTTCCTGGAAATGGCCAATAAATAATTGTATACAGTACACATACAATACAGTCATGAAGTCTTACAGTGAAACCTGTGTATAGTGACGACCCAAGGGAAACGGGCAAAGTGACCACTGTGATCTCTATAGAGAGGTCCCACAACATTGGCTGCTCTAGGAAGGTGGTCATAAAGGCATGTTTGACTGTTCTTGAATACAACTTCAAGCAATTTACCTATCTGGTCCAAATGTGTACCCACTGTATCGCCAACACATTCTTGTCTTTGCACAACGTTACTTTACTCGTTATCACGAAAAGGGAGTTAATAATTATTGCTAATTTCTGCGAACCTATTTTGCCAGAATAAATCATTAAAGGAATTACGTAATTCAGTTTTATTTATTAGCCTATGCTACGAATCTATCTATAAAGAATTTAATGAACCAGAGTAAATAGTAAATAGGTTAATAAGTTTTATCAAAATATCAAAACAATGATGATGAAATATTTCTTCTTTTTTTACCATGCAGCCGTATGAGGACACACGCAAGCCACCATTGATAAATCAACCACCACCGACAATTGATGACGTCATAAAAACGATCGCCTTTCTCGCGTCTGACGAGAGTCTCTTCATCACTGGCGAGAATATCTGCGTGGACAACGGCCTGCACGTTGCTGGTGTGCCTCACTGATATTGTCCAAAGTTAAAGGAACACGCAGCTGCAATTACCAAAATAAATATTTTTTTTCGTAGCCTAATTTCGTTTTCTACAAAAGTATTAATACTTTCCTTAAATGTCCATGGTGTATGAGACTCACAACAGAAAAACATTCCTTGTCTTCATTTGGTAACTGGACGTTATAATAGTTGCATCGTCTGTTTTGGATCAGGAAACATCACAGACATAAACAATAATACATTGGTTCCTGAATAGCAAAACAAGAAACCTGACCTGAAATCTGAAATCTGAAGACGGACTAGAACTTATCTCATATTGGGATCTTGGTCAGGTCCCAGAGATATGCCAAATAATTCTTCTTATTTATTGCAGTTATTTATCACTCAAATTTTTTTTTGAGAAGTATATTCATCTATACTTTTACTAAATAGTTCAGTTTAGTTCAGTTTATTTTAATTTCCAGTAAAAATAATTGCAAATATGTAACGTTGTACAAAACAAATAAAAGTTTACATCTGTAAAATGTAATAAGCACAATGAAAACTAAAATCATACAGCAAATATTATCTGTGGAAGTGGAGAGGTCCACTAAAAAGCCACTATATTGTATATAATACTATACATACGACAAGTTAACCTGTTCCCTACCATACTATATGATATCCACATACAGGGCCCATCATCCGGGTTCTAGTATATGCAATGCTTTATACTTCGATTCACAAGCTATATAATTATCTGTTCTAAAACCCAAAGGTCCTTATCTGGATTATTACGGCTGCATTATCCCATTTATGAATCGGGTTGAGATTAGAACAGAGAGGCATCTGATTGATGAGATCCGAACTGTTCAACATTGATGGTCCATGTGGCCTGGTAGCATCCAACTTGATTGCATGGTCCCGAAGTTAGTCCTGGCCCGGTATTCATAAAAACCCCGCTAACTTACTTCCAGGCTAAGCCTATTTCAAATGATATAGATTAGTGGGTAATAAACAAGTTTCCTAGTCCCCAACTATAGGTTAGCTGGTTTAGCATTACTGTACCCTCTACGTTAAACGTAGTTAGCAACTAAACGAGCATGGGTTAAATACCTAGCCACATCAAAAAGAACTAAGCATATAAGCTAGCGGAGTTGTATAAATATGGGCCCTGGCATGGGCCCCGTTGCAGAAAGAGATACAATCGATTGTAAGTTACAATTAATTGTAAGTCAGATCATGTGTTTTACATGCGCGAATCTGATTGGTTGAAACGCAGAAAGTTTCTGACTTACAATCAATTGTAACTTACAATCGATTATATCTTTTTCTGCAACGCCCCTGGTCTATCTAGGTGGCATTTCCCATCGTTGTATCGGGTCAGATTTCGAACTGACAAGGTTTCGTAGTGAGCTCATTTTGATCTAGTCTTCTGGCCTTGATAGCATCCACCTTGGTCCCAAATTTAGTCCTGGTCTATACACGATACCTAGTTGGCATTTCCCATCGTTGCGCCGGGTCAGACTTGGAGCAAGGCATTATTTCGAGATTACTGGTCCCCGATGTAAGACGATCCATGGTGAGGCACGCGTTACCATGGTGACCATGTGATATCAGCTTCGTCTGGGATTGTAGTAAAATATTGTAATCGATTTGAAATTTCGATGATTGATTATTGTCATTAACAATGCACCCAAATATTACTTTCGTATGAAGATATTATAGACACTTTAAGTAACCGTTAAGTAAATTGTGAAACTACCCATTGTTATGTGCAGGAATGATTGCAGCGTATATCCGTCGACCGGGGTAATGGTACAAATTTCTTTTTAAAGCAGATTGCATGTCACGGGGTACAAATATTATGTTCATTATTTTGTATGTATTTGGTGTGTGTCTCTAACACATTGGCTATGCATATGTAAGAGTGGACGAATACATTATAAGATTATATGATTATTCTTTATAATAAATATAGATATGTGTCACAGAGTTTGTATTTTAAAAATGATAATGGCTTTACCGTATTGTTCCATATCCAATGTTGATTGCCTTTCATATTGTGACAGCCGTATACACCAAGACCCCTTTCTACACCGGTGTAATCTAGACACACTTCGCTTTGTCTAATTTCCTCGCCAGTCGTATATTCCCATAACTGAAAAAGAAATAAAAACAATAATCATGTATACGTTTGCACATTGTATGGAATAATGTGTTATTTATGGGTTTGATTATCTTGCATTATGATAAACACGAAGTACAGTTTATATAAACCGGTGTAGTCTGATTTCCTAACTATAAGTGTATTCTCATAACTGAGACACAGAATGGAGCGATAGTTACGTTTATAATAATTTCACATATTGTAGGATGAACTACTTTGTTCATGGTGTTTATTGTATTGCGTTTCGACTAACACAAAGTCCAGTTTCTTTATACACCGGCATGACCGGAGTAGTTCCGTATTCCCAGATGTGACAAATTAAACAAATAAATACGCAGTTGTGATAAGTGACGCACATGTTGTAATGTTAATTATATGTTACGGTGTTGATTGTCTTGCATGTTGGTTACCTAACACGAGGTCCCATTTCTATACACCGGTGTACACTGATTTCCTCATCATTCGTGTCATCCAAAATAGTTGGGGTATAAGTTCACACATAAATCATTGTTGATAGAAAATGCGTCAACTTACTAGTAAAAAGTTCAGACAAATTGTAATAAGATGTATAACTATATTACAGGGAAAGTTAAGTTTTTGGTAAAGAGAGTACAGTTTTGGTCAAACTGCATTTTAGTAACCAAAACATGCACCATTACATTACAAAGTAATAGTTATAACTCCACCATACTCGACAGGAATACAACATTACAAACGACTAAGTAAAAAGCCTGTTATCATTCAAACAGAGCCGTTACAGCTCAAAAGGGCGCTTTCTGAAAGGGCATTGGTTTCAACCCGTTTTCATACAAAATTATGCATGTGATGTTTTGTTGAAATAATGATTAAATAGAGAGATCATCAACAATTACTGTTTAAAAAACGCTTTTGAAAATTTTTGAAAAAGTGCAAGCATTTTTTTAATTGTTTAAAAAATCATCTAATTATTTGGGCCCCAAATAATTATAAGATCAGATATATGTATTGATATTTCAGCCGTTTCTGGGTCGATTTTGACCAAATAAAGTTTGTTCTGCCATTAAAATTGCATGTTCTCTCAAATTCGACACTCAGTTTTTCATTACCTCACAACAAAATTGTGATGTGCAGCGCCCTCTCTACCAAAACTAAACTACCCCTTTAAGTATCTATCAGTTTGTATTGCCCTGGCGAAGATCCTGCCAGGATTGAAAGCTAGGCTCTATATATTACGACTCTCATTTTATAACATTGTCGATATCTATATAGAAGATTAGCAGTTTTCAATTTAATGTCATTTTTTAAGTTAAAGGGGTAGTTTAGTTTTGGTAGAGAGGGCGGTAGAGAGGTAATGACAAACTGAGTGTCGAATTTGAGAGAACATGCAATTATAATGGCAGAATAAACTTTATTTGGTCAAAATCGACCGAGAATCGGCTGAAATATCAATAAATATATCTGATCTTATGATTATTTGGGGCCCAAATAATTCGATGATTTTGTCCAAAAAAATTAAAATGCTTGAACTTTTTCGAAAATTTTCAAAAGCGTTTTTTAAATAGTTGTTGATGATCTCTCTATTTAATCATTATGTCAATAAAACATCACATGCATAATTTTGTATGAAAAATGGTTGAAACCAATGCCTTTTTAGAAAGCGCCCTCTTGTGTTGTAATGGCTCTTTTTGAATGATAACGGGCTTTTTACTTGGTCGTTTGTAATTTTGTATACCTTTCGAGCATGGTGGAGTTATAACTATTAGTTTATAATGTTACTATCCAGGTTTGGTTACTAGAGTTCAGCCTTACCAAAACTGTACTACCCCTTTAAACTTACCAGGTCAGGATTGTGCCTCTGGCATTCTTCCATCGTTAGGGATTTCGCATTGGGTCTTTGATGGAGACACTTGTCAAATTTCATATTTCTTATCTGTGAACAAAATATTATATAATTATGGCAAAGTCAGACGCGCCGGAAGCAGTTTTGGATGGGGGGGGGCAAAACCCTAAGGGGGCTCACGATTTATGTGTTTAGGGGCTCATGCCCAACCACACTCACAGAATTGCCAACTTTGAGCCAGAGGTGAGAGTGAAACATTACGAGGATAAAGCGACCAAGCCCGAGGGAGCGAAGTGACTGAGCGGAGTCCCCCCCCCCCCCCCCCCCCCCCCCTCCCACGGTAGGGAGCTTTTGCATTTTTTGACTTGAAATTGTGCAATCTGGTGCATACAAACATGATCCAACAACATAGCTTACAACCAAAAATGAGTCCCGAGGGAGCGAAGCGACCGAGGGCTGGGGCAGAGCCAGATGGGGAGGGTTTGGGAGGGGGTATCCCCCTCCCACGGGGACGATTTTGCATTTATATACTTGAAATGGTGCATTCTGGTGCATAAAAACATAAACCAATATGCCACATTTGTATGATCCAACATCAAAGCTTACAGCCAAAAATGAGTCCCGAGGGAGCGAAGCGACCGAGTGTTGGGGCAGAGCCAGAGGCGGAGGGTTTGGGAGGGGGTATCCCCCTCCCACGGGGAAGATTTTGCATTTATATACTTGAAATGGTGCAATTTGGTGCATAAAACATAAACCATATGCCACATTATGTATGATCCAACAACATAGCTTACAGCCAAAAATGAGTCCCGAGTGAGCGAAGCGACCGAGGGCTGGGGCAGAGCCAGAGGGGGAGGGTTTTGGAGGGGGTATCCCCCTCCCACGGGGAAGATTTTGCATTCATATACTTGAAATGGTGCAATTTGGTGCACGTCACACAAACAGCCAGAGCAATAACAGCCTACACAGGAACTACGTGGACAAACTGAGATAATTTGTTTGCGCGCGAAGCGCGCAGCGAAAACGTTAAATGGATGAATAACTTAGTTTTGAAACGTTAGAATTAACAAGTATTGGCTGATACATTAAATTTTTTCTTTTCCTTTTTCTTTCTTTCTTTCTTTTTTTTTTTCCTTTTTTTTTTGAGGGGGGGGCCTTTTTGGGGGGCAAAAACGCGTTTCGCCCCCCCCCCCCCCCACTTCCGGCGCCTATGGGCAAAGTCACGGTGGTAAATTACTTGTATGAGCTTACAATAATATTGATTATCGTGTTAAAGTGTTAGCGTCAAAGTGAAATATACAGAGTGTTCCAAAAAAAAAACGAACCCCGAGTTTGACGGTCAATTTCTCAGCGATTAAGAAATTGTTGTCACTTGTCAGAATTTACATATCACTGGAAAGATCATAAACTTTGGCTCCTTTTTGGTTCTTTCTTTACTACTACATTACTGTTTCATTTTTTTTTTTGATAATCATTTTATTCATAGAAATGAAAAGAAAGGAAATATAATTATACGTACAAATCCGAATATTTTGCCATTTGTCGGCCAGGTCGAGTCGGGGTAGACGTTCTCTAGATACCAGTCGAAGGACCTGCATCCTAGCCGGTCTCTGACGGCTAGTGGACGGGAGAGATCCCCGACATCCTGTGTCGCAGCTCCAGGGTTGAAGTCGTAGTAGAAGCGCTTATGTGCGCCAAGCCATACCTGTTAGGGGGTAGATTTTAGATCCACATCATTTACAACTGTAAAGAAAAGGGGCTCTGTGGGCTGACAAGCAAACAAAAAATAACAAAGAAATACGAACAAGAAACTGTCAAAGGCATAAATATGTAATATTTCTATTGAACAGTAAAACAAAAATACTTGTACAAACACAAACAAAACAATGAATACAAATCCACTGGCTTTGCATTGGCGAGATTATTCAATACATAATTAATCCTACACGTGCCATAGTCAATTCAAGTCACAATACTAATCAAATAGGATAGTTTGTTCCTAAATCTACACAATTGCAATAACTTTAAGTACACTATAATATAAGTGCGAACTCAATTTATTTAAATCAATGTAGACTAGCTCCTATTCTAAATTGTCTGAGATGCTGGGTCAAATGGATTATCACAATTTAATTTGGCACTCAGATGGTTTTTAAAAAAAAAACATTCCGAAAGTGTTTTGAAAATGAAAATTTATATCGATCTTATGCTTGGTGCGTACAAAAGGGGTCGTTTAAAGTTTGATTAATAACTATTGTAACTTTGTTTTTTGCCGTTTTGATTTTATGTGTGATTAGATTGATGATTGAGTGATGAGAAGTAAGACAATATATCACATACCTCTACCAACCGCTTCGTATTGCGACCAAGACTTTTCCCCGGACTATCGTAGGGGGCAAAGTCTCGGAACACATGACCTACGTGTGAACACGGTATGACGGTTAGGGTCCCACCGCACATCCATGTCTGTAAGAGGGTTGAAACCAAATAAGTAATTATGGAAATTTTACTCAGTCATATTCAGCCAAAATCATTTGAAGCTTCCACATTTCCATTGTACTTTGGTTTTTTTGGCGAACAACAGAAACATGAATTACATTTTGATTTGTTATACATGTCTTTAAATAAATATTTTTTAATGTAATTCAAATATTTCGTAGACGGGGAAATCGATGTAAATTGACAGTCTGAATTGGATGACTATAATAATTATATCTATATTAATATACCGAATTCTGCTAAGCGAATGAACTGTTGATATTCTGAAAGTAAATATATAGGCTATAGGCCCTAAATAGACAAATTAGGCCCTATATTGACTCTACTTTAATTACACAGGCTTTATTATAGTTTTCAGCAGTATTTTGCATCATTTGATATTCTTACCAACATGTCTAGGCATATACATACCATCATTGATGCATAGTTTATTATTCTATACTGAGTTAAGTTTTAGTTACTTTGAAGGAAAGTTCCAAATTCTCTGCTCCCCAGATCTGAAATTCTGGATCATACATCCCCAATTCGAAAAAATACTCTTTGTTGATGGAAAACAGCCCGCCCGCCATTGTTGGAGAATTTATAGGCAAGGTTGGATCCGCCTTCGCTGCTTCCAAGTCCTTAGTTTGGATTGGGTCCCAGCGAAAAATCAATCTCCAACAAAATCCACCAACCTGTAATGTGCAAAAAAATATATTAAAATTATATTAACTTTGACTTGTTCAAATTTTAAGTCCATTTAAAACGAAAAAAAATGAGGCATAATAATTATAATGGTATAATAATTGTATTGTCTATGTTTAAAGGGGTAGTTTAGTTTTGGTAGAGAGGGCGCTGCACATCACATTTTTTTTTGTGAGGTAATGAAAAACTGAGTGTCGAATTTGAGAGAACATGCAATTTTAATGGCAGAATAAACTTTATTTGGTCAAAATCGGTCCAGAAACGGCTGAAATATCAATAAATATATCTGATCTTATAATTATGTGGGGCCCAAATAATTAGATGAATTTTTCAAAAAATTGAAAAAATGCATACACTTTTCAAAAATTGTCAAAAGCATTTTTTAAATAGTTGTTGATGATCTCTCTATTTAATCATGATTTCAATAAAAACAATTTACAATGTTAACAGTTCATACAAACAAAACACTTAGAACTGAGAACTAAGGAAAGGCAACTACAAATGAATATACCTGTGTTTGTTCTTTTTTTTTGGTTCAATATACTAGTTAATATATCAGTTGTTATGATTCTCCCTGACGAAATAGTATACAAGACAGACAAATTGTAAACACGTTGTCAAAAAAGGCATTGACAGTGTCTTACTTGTGGGATTTGATTAAAATCTTGGTATGAGAAGTCGTCCGCTGATATCACATCTATTACTGGCGTTACCACGTTCCTCCTGAAGAGAAAAAAAGAACGGAGATACAATTAACTAACACAAAATAACTTGGCATTTGATGATTTAAAGTAAGGAAGTATTCATTGCGTTTGTTTTCTTAGAACACGAGATTTTGAATGTAAAACTACTTTTGTTATGAATTTTGTCAAATTGCACGCGATTCAGCTGTCTAGCTGCGATTCTTTTTATTCAATAAAGAACTTTCAATTCACTCAATTCTAATAATGTTGTACTCAAAAAAGCAAAGAAACATACACACATATTCAAACGATTGAATTCAGTCTCAAATTGTTCCCTACAGGCATAATTTATTAGAAAGATACGACTGTAGAAAGCGTTGGTAAAAAGTATTCATTATTCAAATAACCATAGTCAAACCTGTGTGAAGTGACCACCTGGGGGAAACAAGGAAAATTGCGACTGTAGACAGGGGACCTACTGACCTCTATATAGACAGGTCCCGTAACACTTTTCTTTCTTTTCAGGGGAACACTTTTAAAGTCTGTAGTTTTAGTCTGCTCCTTAGACCCTCCCGTTTCATGGTTTTTGTAGCTCCAAAGACCCTATATTTTTTGCTTGTAGTCAGCTCTTAAGACCCCCATTTCAGTGTTCCGTGCGGTACACCCCCGTCAAAAAATAATTCGATTTTTTTTTTCACTAGGTAAAAGTGTTCGTTTTCTTTCAAACTTGCACAAATCTTTCAATTGTATTTTACAATGATATTGATATAGGATTGAAGTCTCAAATGTCATTTTGTGCAATATCTGACACTTTACAGGGATCACTTTAATCTTAGCAGGGATATGGGAGTGTACCATCGATATATCGATGGAGTGTACCCCAAATCTTAGTACCCACCAGTCTTCTGCTACGTGTGCTAGAAGGGGTTCTAGCCAGCCAATCGTCGCCTCGCAATGTGAATCGAGAAAAGTTAGAACCTCGCCATTGGCCAGCTCAGCTCCGCGCATGCGCGCTTGGATGAGTCCTGACCGGGTTGGCAGACGATGAAGCAGCACCTGAGTGGCGGGAAAGTAGCGAGATATGGAATCCTCTAATGCAGACTTCAGGTGATCTGTTATTTCGAGAGGGACAAAAAACAGCCCATATATTAGGTTGTGCAGGTTTTCCTGATTCTTCTAATTGTTCCCTTCCCTAATTTCTTTAAGACATTATATTTCTTGCATCACTTTTTAAACTTGTTCACCGTCTTCACCATCATAATCATCACCATTATCACCATCATCACCATAATCATAGCCGTCGTTATTATCACCACCAAGATGTCATCATCATTGTCATCAGCATCTACATCAGTTCCATGATCATCATCATCATCATCATCATCATCACTGTCATCATCATCATCATCATCATAATCATCATCATAATCATCACCATCGTCATCATCGTCGTCGTCATCATCATCGTCGTCGTCGTCATCATCATCATCATCATCACCACCATCACCATCATCATCATCGTCGTCGTTATCATCATCATCATCATCATCATCATCATCATCATAACCCACCTCGAGTACTTGCATCATCGACCAATATGATTTCCCTGAGTAGGTGCGCTGGTGATCGGTCGATCACGCTTTTGACAGTTCGTAGTAAGGTGCTGAGCGCCTCGTTGTGGAAGATGATGACCACACTAGTCGTCGGCAGCGAAGACGGATACTCTTTTGACGCACATCTGATCGGATATAATAATGCAATTTGTTTTTAACAAAAAAGTATGATTCTGCTTTAGATAACACGTTACATTTTTCACATAGGTATATAATTATAGACAATATATGAATCAAATTAAATTAAAACTACTATATAAAATTTATATGGAAGCATAGTCGCACGATGCTTACGAGACAATATTACATAAACGAAAATGATTCAGACAATAATCGGGTTTCTTAAATCGTTCGATTTGAATTTATGTTAATTTCACTTCCATGTTTCACAATCACGAATATTTAAGGGGGTAGTACAATTTTGGTAAGGCTGAGCTTTAGTAACCACAACCTGCACAGTAACATTACAAACTAATAGTTACAATTCCACCAAGCTCGAAAGGTATACATAATTACAAACGACTAAGTAGAAAGCCTGTTATCATTCAAAAAGAGCCATTCAAATATAAAAGGACGCTCTCTAAAAAAAAGCATTGGTTTCATCCACTTTTCATACAAAATTATGTATGTGATGTTTTTTTTTAATAATGATTAAATAGAGATATCATCAACAACTAAATAATAAAAACCTCTGTTGTGCATGTTTAATTCATTGAATAAATCTGGAGCCCCGGATTTATTCTGATCGGATATATTTATTGATATTTCAGCCATTATTGAACCGAATTTGATGAAAAATAAAGTTTATTATGTCATTCACATTGTATGCTCTTTCAAATTTTACACTCGGTTTTTCATTTCTCACACAAAAAAATTAGTAAGTGCAGCGCCCTCTATATATACCAAAACTGAATTACTCGTACATTTATAGATATTAGCGAATCAAAATAAAAAGTGAGATACTCAACTGTTTCGGTCTGACATCGGGCAACGATCTGTTGAGTGCGATCCGGTCACTGACTACGAGGTTGAAGGCATTCTCTTGGAACAGGGCCTTGGCTTTTTCTTTGAGCTCGGGCTCGAGCGTGACCGGTCTCCCCATCTCCCCGAACCCGTGGGCATCTTTCCTATTTCTGCCACCAACATGACCTGGGGGTGTTTCACAGAGATCCTAAGTTGATCTTAGCACTAAGATGGTCTTAAATATCATGGAAAGCCATTAGTGTCTTGAAACAGTTTTGTTAAAGGTATGTTGAAATGCATAAAATGTCGATTCAAATCATATATATTTTCTAATTATTAAAGAAATGTCATGAATTTTATGTGAAGATCATAAATCTCTTTGATATATGATTTGCATCAACATTTTATGCATTTCAACATAACTTTTACAAAACTGTTTCAAGTCACTAGTGGCTTTCCATAATATTTAAGACCATCTTAGTGCTAAGATCAACTTAGGATCTTTGTGAAATACCCCCGCATTTTTTAAAAACAGATCAGAAAAGATCATTGCCGATATTCATGAAACCGATTTGCTTGATTACCTCTTCTATAACGTCTATTCTAGAAGAAGCTAGGGCTATACAACTTTTTCTTTGTGACTAATTATGGTTATCTTGGTAATCATTATTTACAGTTTCTATACTAAGCCTGGTAACCCTATATAGATTGCACCAAGATGGCACGTGCCCTCAGTCCCCCCCCCCCCCCCCCCACCCGTAGCTACGCCCTTGGAGTTCAGAACTAGCTTATGTATGTACTGTCGGTTACCCAATATACCACTAAATTATATCCGATATAATGACATTTTGAAAATAATAGTAATAATAGGTTCGATTGATAAAGGGCCTAGCCTAATATAATTATGATACAATATAATTTGAATATTTCGTTGTACACTGTTATTACCCCGGTCATAGGATACAATGCTAGCCCGCACACGACGTGTGCACCTTCTCCACTTCCTGGGGAGCATTCCTTCCAAGCGGCTCATGGGCATTGAGAAGATCATTCACACAAAGGCTTTAACTCACTACTGGGTTCGCAATACACTCAGGTAGAAAGCAGCAATAGTGGATTATCTTTTTTGAAGAAAAAACGCGAAGAAAAAACGCAAATCATGTTTTTTTCGTATGAAAATACGTCTGTTTATTTTTTTTTTACTAGGAAATTAATACTATAACAAAATTGTATATTTTGCATGCAGTTTAATTTCATTTTTTCCTCAGTAGGCACTATACTTGGAAGCGCAACAGCTCGAAATGTCAAGAGCGCATATTATTTGTATAATTATGGAACCGGGCAAAAGCAAACAACATTGTTAGTTGTTGAGCAGTGGCGTAGCTATACGGGGGGCAAAGGGGTTATTTACCCCCCCCCCCCCCCCCCCCCCCCATAATTTAACCAAAATTATGAAAAACATGAGGGGTGCATTTTTAAGAAAATAAAGAAAACATATGGTGTGCCCACCCCCCGCCATTATGTTGTGTGCTCTCCACCCCCCCCCCCCCCCCCCCCAAACAAAAAGAAATATTGGTTGTGTAAGTGTAAATTTACTTTGTTCAAAACATCGTGATCGCTGATTAAAACAAAGGTCAGAGAATAAATTATGTTATTGGGATTTGGCCCATGCTAGCAAAATATAATTTTGTGTTTTTTCTCTACACTTTACACAATTATTCAGGTTTTACCTGAAGTGACTATGCGGAAACAATTACTAAAAAGAAATGTGATATTCAATACAATTATAAAATTTAATTCTAGCATTATGTTCATGTTACATGAATTCACTGTTAAATAAAATATATATAATATATATACAATACCGTTATTCTTGTTTGATATTTTCTTGTCGACCGCGACCACAGGCGGCATACGATCACGAAGATGAACTTGACCATCATTCTGGAGAATCTTGAGCGCGAATTCCTCTTTGATGTCGGCCTTCTGATCTCCGAGTCGACGCTTCTTACCCCATTTATTTTTATGTGGTAATCGTCGATGTCGCTTGAAGCGATCTGCAACATTGACATCAACTGCGTGATCGTCCTGCGGTGAACGCTTTCCTCTCGTAATAAACCCACGACCCGCTTTAGGAATATGAACGTTTTTATCGCCAGTCTTAACATCATCCCTTGATTTAGTATGCTTAGTCTCTTTAAGATTAGGGTGTTCTTCGTGTTTGTCCCTTATCCGAACTCTTACGACTTCTTTCCGTTCCTCCGCAGGATTGCGAAAATGGTGGACGTCCTCCTCTGGACTTGTATCGTAATCGTCTACCTCTTCCATCTTGTCCTCGTAAATGTGCTGTAGCGCCGACTTCAAAGCATTACGTTGCTCTTTGTCCAACGAATTCAGCGATATATTATCTTTCCAAAATAAATACGCCAAAATGAAAATGAGCGCAACAAACGAGTATTTCACACACCTCGCCGGGCGGAAACGCATCATGATGATGATGATGATGATGACTGCGACGAATTAACTAAAAACCAACAATAAATAAATGACATATGAATTTGGATTTGTTCAACCTGGGTTATTGTTCATGCATTCACGAATATTAACCCGTATAACTGATTATATACATGCACATAATACATGCGTTTACGGATGGTAAGCATTGCGAATAAATCAATGAACTTGCCAGGAAGCACAAACACAACTGATTAAAGCTCACAAAAAATACATCAAATGCTAAATGCATAATTTTGTGACTGCAGTATACTATAAGCAGGGAAAATGGTCGGTTCGTATCTAGCATACCACATCCGATCATACTTGCAGCTGTTCACATGGTTGGGTGCGAAATTGTTGATCAATATAATTTCGATCAATTATTTGTGTTTCTTCTCGTCTTGCAACTGGTATGATAACATATATGTATTAAAGTGAATTACTCTCTATTACCGCCACGTATACGATACAGTGGCGTAGCTACGGGGGACTCACGGGGGTGAGGCTCGTACCCCCCCCCCCCCCCCCCCGGCCCCTCTAAAAAAAACACACACAACAACATTTATTAAACAATATAAAACATAAGGGGGTCGTTTTTACCAAACTAGAACATTCATATGGTCCCCAATGATGTGCGTGCCACCCCCCCCCCCCCCCCCCCCACCCCCCTCAGTCCGACCTATAACTATACGCTACTGAGTAGGTGGGGCGAGGGTGAATGTTTAACAAAGGAACTGATAATATAATGTACACACCGCTTGACTTGTACAATTTTCCGGTTATGGACTTAATTTGAATCAGTATGTGTGGTCTGGCAGATGAGGGTACGCGGAGGGAGCACATCGCAAATTATTTATTTGTTATTATTTTGTATCGTATATGCTTTTCATGGTTTGGGGCATATAATTGGGGGCACAAACAATTTTCAAACAATTTTCCCCAAAGCTCTACAATTTGCTGCATGGTTGGTTGGTTGGTTGGTTATTTGTTTTGATGATTATTTCTTGTGAAGTTGTGGGGCCGCGCCCTTTATCCTGAATTTAGAAACACAGTTCAGACTTGAAGACAGACTAAAATTGTTTATGTGGTGACGTTTGTTATTCCAAACCAAGGGCAAGGCGGTGTGAAAATGTGTGATTTTAAGTTTGATTTCATTCCGGATTTGACCAACATCGATGGAGACGGAACAGGTATTCATTCATATTGTAATAAATGTAAAAAACTTCAGCAAAATTGCATTTCAGCTTCATATGCGGTGTATTTATTTATAAACATCGTTCGTTAATCGACAGAGCTTACATAAAATTAAGTAGATGGGGCAACGTTATTGCTACGCATGGGAAGGATTTCGGAGACGAAACAATTTCCTGCGAGTGTGATACTTCGTTGTGATTGGCGGACTGCGGTGGGCGTGGCATGGGTGTGTCTCACGTGCATGAATACTATAGTCTAGATACTGTACACTTTATGACTTGACAGTCTCTTATTTATTTAGAGATCAGAATCTGAATTATTGATCGTGACTCAAGTTGCAGTCTGCCTACTTTTCATATAATAATTGAGAATGTAACAAATGATGCGATGTAACATTTTTTTTATATCCCTTTGGCTTTGAAATGTGTTTATTTGTTTACTTTTGTAGCACTATATTTGTCTATTTTATTTTTAATTCAAATAGATAATGATGCTGTGACTGTGAATAGCGACAAGAAGGAATCCAAGGAAAAGCAGGAATCTCCTCCAAAATGTCCAATCCTGCGGCCAGCAAAAGAAATCTTTCTGACAGATGAACAACTCAACAAAAAGGTACCTTGAATACCCAAATTTAATTTTTTTCCCTGAATTGAAGTGAGATATAAAATCAATTACATTTCAAAATTTCAAAGTGATGTCATGATTTAATTGTACAAAATATAATGGTAAGAAATAACTAGAAACTAGCACAGGCCCGCTATTCTGGGGCCACATCAAATATGAGCTTCGGGCCAGCAGATTGGTGTTCAATTCTTCTGGCTTAAATAAGCTACTAAATGTAAAAGAAGTTTTAAAGTTCTCTTTGTTTGGGGCCACTAGAATTTGACAAATCTTGTTTTTTCTTGCCCAGCTGGGCCACACGGTAAACAAGTTTATTTCTCGCATTGTTTAACTATCAAATTAATTTATTTTTATGACACTCCTGTCCTTTTGTATTCCTTTCCACAAGCTGGACTGCAAAGCCCTAAAGCTGATTTTTGGAGAAGTGAGCGTGTCATACCTGGACCCGGAGGAGCTGGAGGGCTCAATCCAGAGAGCTGAAAGTGAAGCGACGAAGGACATCGAGCAGGCAATCTCATCAAACTCAGACCTCGTACCATGCGTCTATGAAGGTAAGCAACAGACATTACCATACTGTTGTGTGTAGCAGGCACAATATAGACAATGCCTGATTAGGGTTTGATAATCTCCTGCCAACACTAGCATTATCTATTCTATGTACTCTGTGAGCACTACAACTTGTTCAAGGATATTGTTTGTATGTTGTGTAAATTGTATGCTAGTATGACAATTTACATTGTAGATGTTGTCAATAACCAGTTTTTCACAACTCTTAATATCTCTTGCCCTATCATATAACTCACCCCTAGAAATCAAGGCCGGGCTAAGTTACGGTGTGCATTGAAAGGTGGTTCTTAAATTTCTGTTCTTTTTCATATTGTATCTAGGAGGTCTGAAGGTGTGGGAGTGCTCCCTGGACCTGGTCCAGTACATGATGGACCAGGATATGACCCTTTCAGGCCAGCTGGTCCTGGAACTAGGCTGTGGAGCAGGACTACCTGGTCTCTATGCCTTCAAGAAGGGAGCAGAGGTGCACTTCCAGGACTATGTGAGTCAGGGCCCGCCACTAGCACTTTCCCCTAATGGCCCGGTCAGATATCAACGGATAGCGGAAACGAATGCCCAACGAATAGAAAATTTGCGAAATGAAATTATCCGGTGATGAAAGTCGTCTCCATTGCTTTATGTACAAAACATAGAACAACTTACATCACCGGACAAGGAACAGACAAGAAACGCATACGAACGGATGGTAAATTTAGCTCTCCGTTTGACGTCCGTTTACGCAATCCGTTGATATGTGACCGGGCTATAATGTTCCGGGCCATGGGATGTTTCACAAGATCCCAAGTTGTACTTAACACTAAGTTGTACGATTATAGAAAGCCATTTAATTAGTTTCTTAGTAAAATTGTTAAACAAGTTCTTTAAGCAGACCGAAAATTTTAACAAAATCGTTAGCATTTTTTTTATCAAACAGAGTTCAAGTAATTGATGTGAAATTTAATGGAAAGTTTCAAATATTCACATTTGGGCTCTTGAATACATTTAATTCCGAAGCTACAAATGGCTTTCCATATTTTGTTAAGTTCGACTTGGGATCTTTGGTTTTAAACGGTTTAAAACGCTTTATTTACAATTTGTTTCTATTTTACGTTAGAAAAACATTTAAATGTATAGTAAATGTTTTGACTCGGCATTATAAATAATTATTATCCAAAAGTTGTGGATAGCTAAGAGGCAGCTCCAATCTACAAGATGGAATGCATAATGCAATTTAACCCAAAACTGCCAATGCTCTTTCATCACTCTCACCTGACACATTCTAGTGGCCTAACTGGGCAACTAGGCTTTTAATTGACAATGATATGGACAACATCTTGTATTCTTTCATATCTAGCCTTATCCATAATTGCAGTTGTGATTAATAAAGGGAGTGGGATTTTGAGTAGTAGACATTATACAAATGAAGCAAAATTTGGGGGCCAGTAAATGTTTATTTTGTGGTTATAACCACTTTAGAAAAGATTTGTCTTTTTCATCAATGTTTAAAACGGGCTTCAAGAAGAGCATGTTAAGCATTCGGTCCTTTTGCTCTTTGTTCTAAAGATGTATAGTGCCATCTATTGTTGATATACATTTATGCATAAACCTGCATTGAATAAAGAGTTACTCTGAGAATTAGCAGCTAACGTGTGTAACAGTGTTCTTTTGTGGCTCCGAGTTGAGCTAGGAATGTGGAGTGTTTCTGTGTGGAAACCCATAAACAAACACTCTTAACTACTGGGCCTTGTTTCATAGTACATTTCCAATTACTGTAAGTTTGTAACTACTTTACAATCAGCATTGCGAACTATAATATGTTGCCATGGTAGTTACAATGGTTGGGCATGTACAACAATTTGAAAAGATATATGAAACATGTCATTTATCTTTTGAAATTGCTCTTATTTATTTGATTACATTTCTCTGACAGAATGAAGAAGCCGTGAGACTGATGACCTTGCCCAATGCAAGGCTGAATTCTTCTGAAGATGCCCCCCTGGAGAGGTGTCGATTCTTTGCAGGGGACTGGGGTCTGGTTCAACAGCTAATCGGTGAAGAGAAGATAAGGTAAACATGACTGACCTCATTTTAGTTGTACATAGATTAATGTACATTGTTTTTAACTGGCACTGTACATACGCAACACCATCCCTGCCAACAACAAAGGGATAGTACGTTAGACGGTGGACAGTACTTTAACCTGAAAAAGAAGAAGAGATATGTCATTTGAAAGCGTCTTTTTATAAAATGAGAATACCAATAAAAAAAATTTGTTTATCCATTTTACGTGACAGGAAAAAAATGGTTTCTATTTTTAATAGTACAGTTTCTCTTTAAAGTGATTCAGGTAAAGTGTCAGATATTGCACAGAATGACATTTGAGACTTCAATCCTATATCAATATGATTGTAAAATACAATTGAAAGATTTGTGAAAGTTTGAAAGAAAACAAACACTGTTAACCAAGTGAAAAAAGCGAATATTGAGTTCATATTTTATCACCGAATACTGATGGCCTGTCATGGATTTGTAGCAGTGATACTTGTAATCAGCCGTTGACGATATCCGCACTCGTTTATGTTTACAGACTGTATACAGAATTCGTGGAATTTGCGCACTTAGGATCAAAGTTCAGTAGCGTCTTGAATGTTTCCCACGCGTGCTAGCTGGCTCGGACCATAGACTGTTCTGGGACGTGTTTAGCTACAACAATTCTACTTTTTTTTAATAACGATTTTCAATGATAATTATCTTCATACTAAAGGGACATTCGAAAAAAATCTAACCCTATTTTATTCTTCTCTTACCATAAGCTAAACAACACGGCAGAAGAGAAACGAGGAAGCTCCAAGTATTTTTCGTGGAGTTAGACACTTTACCTGGATCACTTTAAAGATTGTCATGCAGGGGGAATATGCTACCCAGTGGATCAAATTTGTAATTTGGCTAGTTTATGCGTACTGCATGACACTGAGCCAGTGTGTATTGCGGACCGTGCGAAAGGCGTTCGCAAGATGGCACCTTAAAAAAAAAGTTTTAACTACCTTTAAATCTTCTAATATTTGTCCGTTGCTAGGTATGATGTCATCCTTACGTCAGAGACCATCTACAGTATAGCATCTCAGCCACGATTATACAGCATCATCAGGCAGCTACTCAAGCCAACCGGAACAGTGTATCCTTTTTTAACATTGTCTTTTGTTTTGTTTCTTTTCTTTCTTTTTTGTTAGCAATGAGTTTCTGAAATCCCCATAGACTTGTATCAGGAACAGTGTATCCTTGTTCAGCATTGTCTTTTGTTTCCCTTTTTTGTTAGCAATGTGTTTTAAAGAGGACCACCAGGCAAAGAACAACACATTATTATATGTTTTGGTACCGTTTTGTGATATCAAATAGATACCCAACATTTTGCAAAGGGTTGTGTAATTCATAAACAAAGCAATTAATTTCCACCACTTTCGGAACCACTGCTATTTCCTGGTTCCATACGGGCCAACCATTTGCGAGTGCGCCAATGCTATTCACGCGTACGTTTGTAAACAATAGATTCCCGGGCGATTTGTTCGCTCTGCACACATTGCAATTCACTGCACGCATCGCAGTCTACGCAATTCAGACCGCATGAATGCATGCTTTAAAATGGTGATGCGTTTCCAATTTGTTTTTCTTTTTTTCTGGAAACATATTTTCATGAACTTGTTGATGGAATGGAATACTAAAGATGTTACCTTTCTTTAATAAGAATATTATTTTTGGGTGGTGGTACCCTTTAACCCGTTCCCTTCAAGTTTCTGAAATCCCCATAGATTTTGTACACAACCCAACTTGTTCCCGTAGTCAAGGGGTTGGATAATCAAGCCTCCACGCCAACTTTTTTTTCTACTTGCCCATTCTGGCAAGTAAAAATCATGAATGTTCAAATTATACTTGCCCAAAAAACTAATGTGAAACATAATAACAATTAATCACACTATGGGTAGCTCATTAGCAGATTTATTGCTTGTTTCTAGATGAGATTTACACAAGGAATTAAATTGTTTGTTTGTAGTTGAACAGAAATTTTACTTGAATTTTCATAAAATGTTACCTGGCCTGGGCAAGTGTTTGTGTCAAGCCCTGGGATAATATACTGTATAAGCCAATAATTTCGCGTACAGATATTTTCGCGAATGAGAGGGTAACAGACAGTTTCGCGCGTTGTTGATTTCGCAATCGCGACCTGCTGACAAGATCGTTCAGATGGCTGGCAATATATCCGTGTGTTGTTAATTTCGCGTCTCTACTGATTCGCGAAATTCGCAAAAATAAAACCCTCGCGAAATTAACAGCTTATACAGTAGAGTAGACGCTGGGGCCTTGGGGCCACTATAAAAGCTGTTTGGTAATGTGTATCATAATTACAAACTGAAAGTGTTTTGATTAGTTCCTTGACCAGAGATCCCTCAGATACCTTGCAGCCAAGACCCACTACTTCGGTGTAGGAGGCGGCACCAGGCAGTTTGAGGAGTTTGTTCGTGAGCAGGGTGAATTCCAGATAGCTCCATGCAGAGTCTTCTCTCAAGGTAACTTGGGATTAATAAGATATCTCAGCGAAGCTCACTTTTCTTCGCTCATTTTCATGTATATTATACAGGGAAACATCTTTATAACAAATTGAATTTTACTTTGACTTGTATCAGGGCTTAAAAACAATACAATAAATAGAACCAGGGCCTGTGAAATTACCTCCCCATATCAGGTACCTCTTTATAACAGAGCTCGTTACAGAGAGGTTCCACTTTATATATTTCTGGTCAGTTTCCTATATATGATTGAAATAGTAAGATACTAGAGTACTTCTTTATTCAAGAGTAAATATTCAGAGCTGGTTTGTTTTGTTTATTGGACTTCATTGTGAAAGACATTTTAAATTTGCTTTCAACATGAGCGTGATTTGCCTTTTCTGACTATTAGATTTTTTTTTAATACTGTGATTTTTTTTTACGTTGAATCCCTGTTGAACTAAAAAAATGTTTGCAATTCAACCCAGAAATGATGATATGGAGTAGTTCATTTTTTACCTCACCCTATCACATTTGTCCCACTGTAGTTGTGTGGGATTTGCAAACTACAATTTTTAATGAGCTTGGTCATAATGTTAGATGCAGAACCGGCCTGTACGATAACAATTCATATCACTCACTCGAGTCTATCTGACATCAGCAAAACATTTCGTTAGTACATTTTTGTATTGTCATAAGAATGATTTCTGTTGTGTAAAGTGAAGAAATATATTGCCAGATTTGATTAATTTGCTTGATTGTTTCTCATCTCATGTTGTTGCAGGCCTCAAACGGGAAATACTGGAGATGAAGTTCTTGCAGGAGGACAAGGATACCTGAGCCTGTGTTTGAAGTAATTTCTTCAAGACCAGCATATATAGCAGCCTGAAGAGGGAATAAGCAAGACAACAGCCTGACCGATGGTCATCTGCAGCCGTATGAAAGAGGATCAGAGCATTGATCAAATAAGAGCCAGAGATTTCCGCAAGACCAACAGACCAAGTAGCCTGAAGAATGAATAGGCAAGAAATCATCTGAATAGATGATCAGATAGAAAAGTATGAAACTGCAGGAAGGATCAATGGCTGAGAAAATAAGAGCCAGTGTGAGGAGACTCCATAAAATGGTGATTCCACAAGACAAGCAGATATGCAGCCTGAAGAAGGAATATGCAAGACAACCAGGCTGATAGCCATTGAGAGCCATATGAAAGAGAATCAAAGCATTGATCAAATAAGAACCAGAGATTTCCACAAGACCAACAGACCAAGTAGCCGGAAGAATAAATAGGCAAGACATCATCTAAACAGATGATGAGATAGAAAAGTATGACACTCTGCAGGAAGAATCAAAAGCCTGAGAAAATAAGAGCCGGTGTGAGGAGACCCCATGAAGAAGTGATTTCCACAAGGCCAGCAGACCAAGGAGCCTGGAGAAGAAGACAGCAACCAAACCGATAGGTCATCTTGAGCCGTATGACTGATCGAAAGATGATCAAAGGATGATGAAATGAGAGCTAGTGTTCGAAGTCCAAAAGAAGTGAATTCCATGCGAAAAACAGACCAAGTAACCTGAAGAAGAACACAACCAAACCGATAGTCATCTTGAGCCGTATGACAGATTGATCGAAGGATGATGAAATTAGCTAAAGTCAGGGAACCCCATAAAGAAGTGATTTCCATGAGACCAACCAAGTGACCTGAAGAAGAAGACAACAACTAAACCGATAGTCATCTTGAGCCGTATGAAAGAAGATCGAAGGATGATGAAATGAGAGCTTCAGGAAGAGGACTAGTCGGGAGACTCCATGCTGAAGTGATTTCCAAGAGACCAACGGTTAAGGAGCCTGAAGAAGGAATGAGCAAGACTATTATTATTAAATGACTCATAAAGAAGTCTTACAATTATTGTGTACAGTGAAACTTCATTATATTGAGCACCCTAAGACAATTGAATTAATAATTTATTCTGGTCCCCCCGTCTTTTTAATCTTCCCACGCAATTCAAAATTTGCCAGAGTCCAAGCATTTTCTGTAGACAAAATGGCTTCAGTAACAAAGATGGTTTCAACTTGAACCATGGTTTGAAATGTCCACATTTGTATGGGTTGCTACATGTTCAATTCTTTCCAAAATAAGGACAAGAATTCAGTCATTAAAACTACTGAATAATAGAAACATTTCCTTTAAATAAAAAATATTGAATTGCTTTTCACAGAATCTTTGCTTAGTCCTTTTATCCGCTGAATTTGTTTCTTTATTTTTTAAATGAGAGATGAATGGCAGCACTCCATAGCAGTTAATGAGTGTGTCTGCGAGTGCCGTTTTCAAGAACATATTACAAAAGTACTTTTTGATTGCATGTTTACTAGTGGATTAGTACGTGACATGTCACAATTAGGGCCCGCCACCATGTTTAACAATCATTTGGTCAACCGTCGCAGTCGGATTCCAACGTGACTTTGACCGATTTGGCATTCATACTTTACCGAGACGTACCAGTCCAATAGTGAATGTTCAAATCAAAAAGTTCTTATTGAGATACAAACATCAAATAGGCGACAGTTGATGCAAAAATCATTGTGGAAAGGTTTATTGCTCAGTTAAACTGACTTCTACATTACTACATCATTTTTACAACGCACACAAATTTCACAAAGAACGGTTACAAATATAATTCTCATTTAAAGTGAGGTAGTTCTTAGCCCACTACATACTGAAACCTGGCGAGTCTTCTATGAACTTTACAGGGACTGCAACATCTTGTAGGGAACAGGTTAACCCATTGCCTATGGGAACCTGGCGAGTCCTGGTTTAACGTTACAGGGATTGCAACAATTGGTAGTGAATAGGTTAAGATAGTGAATACTGAATACATCACATTTGTCTAAATCTCTTCCATCTATTCATTAATATTCTTTTTGGGGGTTAGGGAAGCAACATGCGATTTACTCATCTTATAACAAATTATCAAAAGTGTTTTCAAGTCTCACAAGTAGAAATTGGTCTCTGCTCCAATCGGTTTCACCTGTTCTTCAGTACAGTGAATTCTTGTTATAACGAGCATGTTTGGGCCATTTAATTTTCTGTGTTATAATAGGTATTTTTTCAGATCAGTTTTAACAAAAATGAAGTATAGTACATAGAACCTAGGCCTGTAAAATCACCTCTTCATATGAGGTACCTCGCTAGGTTTGAGCTCGCCATAAAGAGGTTCCACTGTATTCAGTCTTGGAAATCAATTGAAATTCACTTGGCATGTTTACATAGCACACAGTTTGTCGCTAGGTCGGGTTGCTTGCACATTTCTAGGTACTGTAGAGAACTGAGGTGTGACATCATTCATTGCTACGGGTAACTGGCTCTAAACAATGTTGGGCAAGCCAAAAGTTTGTGACATTGCAATTGCCAAGGCAGTGCTAACCCACTATAAAAAGCCTAAACCGATGTTGTTTAGGACCATGGCAAAGAAGTGACGCATCACTTCGGTACTATGAACTGTCCTACAACATTGAATAGTGCCTACAGCCAATAGTTAAAGGACTTCTAAATTAGAGGATTTAGAACGCTGTTCCTATGTATTATTACCTGTAAATCACGAATCCAGCATTTAATTTTAATAATTTTATCTCACTATGGTCAAAAAATGAAAAATAAAGACATTTTGAGACCTCTTCTTGAAACGTGCGAGCTGATTGGCTGATTGAGCTGTGACGTGTGAGAAGTAAGTTGCACCGACGTTTGTACACAGAATGACTGGTTTGACTCCTCATTTCAACAGCCAATTTCATAAAGGAAGACAATGTATAGATACCTTATTCGGAATAAGTATTCTTATCAATACATTTTCTACATACTCAATGAGATGATTTGACACAAAATGTCCAGATTTCGTGAGTTTGGTAACTTTTTCAGAACGAAGTTCTGATCTTATCTGGGATTGCATTGCGTGCTTTGTCAATGCAAATGACGCGTCTGATACATAGCTAGCTACCAGCACGTAGCATCCGTGCATTGTGCATGACTGCGGCATTGTATGACTTATCGCACGCATTTCCTAGAATAACGCGCCCTCGCGGTTTCCTTGTGTGGAGAGAGGAGTAGAGAGAGGGAGAGGAGGTAAACGAAACGTGATTCGATCGTGGGAATAACAATCTACCCATTATAATTGTAATTCTTATTAGATATAGCGTGTATAATTATATTTTAAATCAAGGAGGTATAAGAAGCCTCCTTGGTATAATCATGGACCCTATCCTAGATAGTAGGGTCCATGGTATAATCGATGTCTAATACTTTGCACAGTATAACCACATCAAACTCGCTAAAGACGCTAAACTCAATGATAATAAGTATGTAAACCAACTGGGAACGATCGTCAACTTACTTTTCACATGTCACAGGTCACATGACTACGAGGTCGTTGCAGCGTACTTTTTTGAGAGGCGGGGCTTGGGACTGTGTAAACCAGTAAAATTACATTTTTCAAATAAGGATAAAATGTTACAGAAACCATTTAAAAATGTTTGATGCATATCAATTTGCTACTAATGATCCATTTCTTCGAAATACGGCCTGAAATTGTCTAATTTAGTCAACCTTTAATATCCAGAAATGCGTATACAATGATAAATAATCATAATTCCTTAGTAGCTACAACTAAAATTTAAAATCATTTCATTATTATCCATGAAATCTTATACGCACACCATTCAACATATAACTTACCCATATTTAAATTGTAATAATCATTTAACAAAATCTACATTAACTATTAAAAGACTACAGTATTTTGAAGAAAATAGAGTATCAGATTTTTAAATAGATTTTTCAAAAATTCATAGCAACATTAAATGGCGATATCATTTTATATATCATAAATCTAGCAACCAAAGACTATTCTCTGTTTTAATATTTGATGTTCACACACTAAATATACTTTGGTTAAGCAAAATAAAAACTAAAAGCGACTCAATCAGCCTTATGTTGTAACAGGGTGGTTTTCTTTTAAATTATAGATAGGCTAATAATGTATGATTATGAGACTACAAAGCACTTAGTTGTTCATTGTGAAGAGGTTTTCTGGTCTAGTGGTCAGAGCTCCTCTTCACACTAATCGGACCGGGTTAAAGGGGACCACCGAGCAAAGAACAACACATAATTATATGTGTTGGTACCGTTTTGCAAAGGGTTTATGTAATTCATAAACAAAGCAATTCATTTCCACCACTTACGGAACCACTACTATTTCCTGGTTGCATACGGGCCAAACATTTGCGAGTGCGCCAATGCTATTCGCGCGTACGTTTGGAGACAATAGAATCCCGGGCGATTTGTTCGCTCTGGACAAAGTAGTCTCGTACATGCAGACTCATGAACGCATGCTTTAGAATGGTGATGCGTTTTCCAATAATTTTTTTCTTACTGGAAACATATTTTTGTGAACTTGTTGATGGAATGGAATACTAAAGATGTTACCTTTCATTTATACGAATATTAGTTTTGGGTGGTGGTACCCTTTAAGCACTAATTTACACTTAATGACAAATTTCACACACATATTTTCTAAATATACAGTGAAACCTCGTTATATCCGGGAGCATGGGACCACGAAAATTACCCTGTTCGATCAGAGTTATATCAGAGCTCCTACCAGTTAAAACTATCTTGCTATAAGGTTTTTTATATCAGAGCTCTTTATAACAAGGTTCCACTGTATCACATACTTATATTAATATTCATCATTAATGGCCCGGTCAGATATCAACGGATAGTGGAAACGAATGCCCAACGAATAGAAAATTTGCGAAATGAAATTATCCGGTGATGAAAGTCGTCTCCATTGCTTTATGTACAAAACATAGAACAACGTACATCACCGGACAAGGAACGGACAAGAAACGCATACGAACAGATGGAAAATTTAGCTCTCCGTTTGACGTCCGTTTACGCAATCCGTTGATATGTGACCGGGCTATAAATTATATAAGGCTTCAACATTGATTAAGTAAGAGCCAGACTAATGTAAAATAATGGCAGGTAAGGTGATACGGATAGACATGGAAATCAATAAGCACCAATAATCTTAAATAATCTCTAAGGCATATCAAAGCACAAAATCATTGTCATTCTATTTCTTATACTTCATTAAATTAAGGAAATTCATAATTGGGCCACAACTTCATCAAACGCATGTACTGCTAGTAAAGGTACTATCTAAACACAATAATTCATAGAATTAATAACATTAAACAAGGTTTGCAAACAAGTCAAAAGATTACCATACTCAAAATTCCCCCTTAAAATGTCAAACCCATTTATTATTCAGAGTGTAAGTAAAATTAGTGCACCTTGTCTTTGGTTTTAAGTTTTTACATACAAACGATTGACCCTGTGATTTTATTAGAAGGGAATGTGTTAGGGCAGAATAGATAGTATGAAATATATTCCACATACTAAGAATCTTGCTCTACGATTGGTCAAAAGTTGATCACGTGATGAAAAATAGTTTTGCCCATCATTGATGGGAGAAGAAAAGTTTGTTACACTGTGTACTATCTTGTGTGAAAGTGCGTTGCACTCACTACTATCTTGGTGAAAGTGCATTGCACTGTGTACTATCTTCAATTGTTCGCGCGCAAGTATGCGTGCGCGCGTTAGTGCGCAGAAAGGTAGCGCGCTGGTGTGCAACGTTCACACTTAATAGACAATAGTATAAACGTCTTTGACTTTTAATCATAAATCTTGTTCATGTGAAGGATTGACGAAATTAAAATAAAAGACTCGATCAATTGCTCAATATTCCAAACTTTTTAGCCCTTTGTGTTAGCTATAGGTCGTTTGTGATCAAAATAATTGATGTGGAATATAAAGCAAATAATCACCTTTTGGTTTCAAGCGATGGCAAACTATCACTTCCTCGGCGATCTGAATGTATACGCTATCGCCTCGGAAGTGATAGTTTGTCCCATCACCTTCACCAACGGTAATTATTTGTTTATTATCATACGCATGGGCCTATTAGTATTTATTTCAGAGGACCAAGGTCATTTGCCCATGGATTATCCATCCTGTCGTCAATACAAATTATTTGATTTTGCCCCAAATGTAATTGCTGTGCATGAATGTCATCAATTGATAAAGAGAAAGGTGCTAGATCATTTTCTGTACTTCAGAGATAACCATGTTTATAGTTTGGATACCTTGTAGAAACCAAATTAATTTCTCTTTTATTTTTTTCCAATATTCCAAAAATTATCAATACCAACCAAAACATGGTACTTATAACTCAATATAGACCAAAATCGACTTGCTCACAAAAGAACAAAAGTTAACTTTAAACATGTAAATTGGACACTCTGAAATAACATGGAAAGACATTTAATTTCTTCCCAATAAAAAAATTTAAATACCCAGGAATTCTTAGCAGCATTTTATCATACATTAGTAGATAAGGCCAAGGGCCATGAGATTTTGTTTAAATATAATCAACAACAATATATTCTATGATTTAATTTCTAGACTAGATAAGCACAAAAATAGTTGTATAATTTGTATTTATATACATAATATGCTTCAACATTACACAAGAAGAACCAGCACACTTGCCAGAAGCTTTGTAGAGAGAGAGGGGGTGGTGGGAGAGGGGGGTGGGGGTGGGGGCAGCATTCAATGACGATGTAATTTCCTACAATCTTCACATTACAGTTGATAAGTGCAGGGAAATTTTATTCATATTTAATTAACAATATATTCTTTGAATTCATTTCTAAAAAAGGTCAGCACAAAAATATTTATATTTTGTATCCTACATTATACTTGTAAAGCCTTGCCAGCAGCTTTGTATTGGAGGGGGGGGGGGGGGGGGGGGGGGGGGGGGCAAGCATTCAATGACGATGTAATACAATTTCTACACGCTTCATATTCAAGGAGACAATCTTTCATAGACCCATCCATTCTCCGCTTCGTGAACCAGCTTCCCATCGATCGCCTCTCCATCCCGTGGTCGCCGGAATACGATGCGGTCGTGCAGCCTGTTGCTTTGGCCTTGCCAGAACTCGATGACCTCCGGTATAACCTTGAAACCACCCCTGCAACATTTTAAAAAGGAAATACATAAATTGGTAATGAATAACATATTCTTTTTAATTGCCGCACAAAATATAAAATCTAGCTTTTCCTACATTTGTTACTATCCAGCAGTTAATGAAAGACGATCCGGTCGTGGAGCCTGTAGCTTTGACCTTGCCAGAACTTGATGACTTCGGGCACGACCTTGAAACTACCCCTGCAACATTTTAAAAAGGAAATACCCAAATTGGAAATGAATTACATATTCTTTTAAAATATCACACAAAATAAGAAATCAAGTTTCCCCATGTATTGCGTTGGTCGCTATCCCTTGGTTGCCATCCCGTGGTCGCCGGAAGACGATCCAGTCATGGAGCCTGTTGCTTTGACCTTGCCAGAACTCGATGACCTCTGGTATAACCTTGAAACCACCCCTGCAACATTTTCAAAAGGAAATACGCAAATTGGAAATGAATAACATATTCTTTTAAATTGTTGCACAAAATATTAAATCGAGTTTCCCATGTATTGCATTGGTCGCTATCCCGTGGTCGCCGGTAGACGATTCGGTCATGCAGCCTGATGCTTTGGCTATACCAGAATTTGATGCATTTGGGCACGACCTTGAAACCACCCCTGCAACATTTGCAAAAGGAAATACAGAAATTGGAAATTGATTACATATTCTGTTGAATTTCATTGAATATGCAATCAAGCTTTTCCTTATATTGCGTTGCTATCCAGCAGTTTATGAAAAACGATTCTGTCTTGGAGCTAGCTGTAGCTTTAGCCAGAACTCAATCACCTCCGGTACCACCTAGAATCCACCCCTGCAACATTTGCAAAAAGTAGTTAAGAAATTTACAATGAAAATGAAATTGCATGAAATCTGCAATGACGATCCTGGCATGGATCCTGTTGCTAAGAAATGCAGAAATTGAAAATATATTGCAAAATCTGTTAAATTTTTGTGTGAAATATGCAATCAAGCTTCTCATTACTTTGCCATCTAGCATTTGATGAATGAAGATCCTCTTTAAGTTTATGAAGCCAATTGCTAATTTGTCTTTGCTACTCAATAATCTAACCCAATGAAAAGGGTCTTGAGTTTGAATCTCGGAGATACCTATTAACATTGCTCATTTTATCAACCCTTTGTCTGTTTTTGCACATGTCAACAAAGTCACTAGATCCCTTTACAGGTTTAATTTCAAACATCTTGCAAGTACATACCAACATGAAGGTCTCTGTACGACACTCTCCGGGTCCTTGTACTACTCTTCCACCTCATCCTCCCGCTGAATCCCAGAGAAACTAGCTCCCTTAACCCGTTCAGGACGGACTGATTGTGCTATAAGTATAACATGCATTCTCCATAGAATCCTGCCCCCAGTTTTTTCGGGACCAGTCCTGAACGGGTTAATAGATTTCATTACAATTAGTTTGCGACATCGGCGTCAATTTGTAATTGATACCTATTCATCAGGGAGGGGGGGGATGATCTATTCATTCATCCCCTCTGATGAATAGGTATTACGTAAGTATCGACGCCCATGGTTTGCAAGTACATACCAACATGAAGGTCTCTGTACAACACTCTCCGGGTTCTTGTACTGCTCTTTCAGCTCATCCTCCCGCTTGGTTAGAACCTGCAGAAAGGAGAATAGTCATTGATAATATAATAATGAATAATACTTCCAGGATTTATATTGCGCCATCAATCTAGAAATTATATAGCAAGGCACATCATTTGTCGTCCGATGCATGAGGACGAGGTCGCCATCACTTTACAGGTGGATCAGTCAACACTCAACAGTAAGTGTGCTGATGTCATTCCAATTTCATGAGGCTTACAATTAACAAACACAATAGGGAACAAGCAAACATGTACATTCAAAATATGGGTAATTAAATTATCATATATTTAAACGTTTTACACATAAAAACAAAAAGGGTTATTTGATATAGAATGCAGTAAAGCATCCATCTGATCGAGCCACAACACCTCCATAAACTAGTAAAACTGGCTTTAAGATCTGTTTAAACATCAAACTCTCCCATTGTTACAATTCAGGGTTCATACAATTATTTCAAGTCAAATTCCATGACTTTTCCATGACTTTTTACCATGGTCAACAAGGTTCAATGAATTATTTCAGGACTTTTTATAACAAATTGATGCAATACGTCAAGTGAAAAGATTGGCCTACATTGTAGTACTGGTCAATTGCAATTCCATGACTTTCCATGAATCATGAGATCATTTTACAAGTTTCCCTGACTTTCAAGGCCTGGAAAACACAAAATGAAAATTCCATGACTTTCCAGGTTTCTCAGGCACTGTAAGAACTCTATTGGGTGATTCACAAAGATCCCAAGTCAAACTTAACACTAAGTTGGACTAAGTTATGGAATGCCATTCGCAGCTTCGGAATTAGACATAGTCAAGAGCCCAAAATACAAATATTTGAAACTTTCAAGAAAATCAGACATCAATAACTTGAAGTCTATTCGATAAAAGAAAATGTCAATGATTTTTATAAAAATGTTAGGCTCGTTTAAAGAAATTGTTTAATAATATAACAAAGAAACTAATGGCTTTCCATAATTTTGAAGTCCAACTTGGTGTCCAGTTCGACTTGGGATCTTTGTGAAACGACCCCCTGGCCCCGGGCATACTTCTCTGTTTTCTATTGGCTGGCTTTGGTTGCTCACTATGGCTCCAATCTGGCTCGATTTCGGCCTCGAGTGGAAATACTCATTGGATTCGTCTGCAGCAAGCTTTACCACCGGCCCTTGAATTTGTATCTGAAACACAAAGTCAGATTTAAATATCAGACCCTCTTATTGTTACATACTTCTCTGCTTTCTATCGGCTGGCTTTGGCTGCTCGCTGCGGTTCCGATCTGGCTCGATTTGGGTCTTGAGTTGAAATACTTGTTGGATTCGTCGGGAGTAAGCTTCACCACTGGGCCTTCAATTCGTATCTGTAACATAGAGTCATATATTAAAGGTGTTATACTGTGATATAAACTTAATAACCCTATGAGTGCCAATGATTTTAAAGCTCTATGGCGTTTGTGTGTATTTTCTGGTGCAAAAATGCGAGCTTGGCCCTCAAGGAGTCAATGAACTACAAATTTCTCAAATTAAATGAGTAAAGAAAAAAAAGGCTTCGCTGGAAATCGAACCAGAGTCCTCTGGATGGTTAGACTGGTGCTGAACCGTTGAGCCACAAAGATCCCACATATGGGGGCACTTCATATGAAACCCTTTCCAATGCTTGAACATTTTTGTATATTTATGGCCCAGCCACCCCCAAAAAATAGTTTATCGCCCTAACTTTTTGAAAAGAGGAAGATGAGGGCAGTTGTTGTTTATTTTCCAAAATGGCCTTTTCCCAAATTGGCATCACATTTTTCTGTCATGCCGGATAATGATTTTGGTTCCCAAAGGCTTTGAGTGCCACCACTCTTCTAAGACTAACTTTTAACCTAACTGCATGTACTTATTAAAGACCGAGTCATCACGTTTTTCGTAAACCACGCTCCGACAGAAATGCTGGTGCTAAAAATACATATTTTGTGAAAGTTTCACTCACCGATCTACTTTGAAAATCCCAGTAGAACATTAGAGCTGCGAATGGATTCTCCATCTGGAAAGGGAAAGGCAAAGAAATGATAACAATCATAACATGATGATCTTGAATGATAAGTACTGCTTTTTAGTGTATTCATCATCATCATCATCGTCATCATCGTCATCATCGTCATCATCGTCGTCATCGTCACCATCGTCATCGTCATCGTCATCACCACCATCATCATCATCATCATCATCATCATCATCATCATCATCATCATCATCATCATCATCATCGTCACCACCATCATCATCATCATCGTCATTATCATCTTCATCATTATCATCATCATCGTCATCACCACCATCACCATCATCATCATCATCATCATCATCATCATCATCATCATCATCATCATCATCATCATCATCGTCATCATCATCGTAATTTAGAAACGAGAAAGTTGCCTTATAGCCTAAAAACTAAGTCCAAATCAATTTATGTACGGAAAGCTAAGCCCAATGTAAATCAGACTGGGTTCTATCTATGGCAATCAAAGTTCCATCAAAATCAAATAAACACCTAAAATGTTACATTATGTGGATACATGAATGCTTGTTCCTTGCTGCTATCTTCATAACTGCACACAACGCTAATACAGATCATGCTTGTTGTACAGTGTGGTGGCATTGTACGCGTTAGTGGATCGATAATCTATTGTTCAGTGTACACTCCAATCTTTAAAGGGGTAGTTTAGTTTTGGTAGAGAGGGCGCTGCACATCACAATTTGTTTGTGAGATAATGAAAAACTGAGTGTTGAATTTGAGAGAACATGCAATTTTAATGGCAGAATAAACTTTATTTTGTCAAAATCGGTCCAGAAACGACTGAAATATCAATAAATATATTTGATCTTATAATTATTTGGGGCCCAAATAATTAGATGATTTTTTCAAAAAATTTAAAAAATGCTTACACTTTTCAAAAATTTTCAAAAGTGTTTTTTAAATAGTTGTTGATGATCTATCTACTTAATCATTATTTCAATGGAACATCACATGCATTATTTTGTATGAAAATGGTTGAAACCAATGCCTTTTTAGAAAGCGCCCTCTTGTGTTTTAATGGCCCTTTTTGAATGATAACAGGCTTTTTACTTAGTCGTTTGTAATTTTATATACCTTTCGAGCATGGTGGAGTAATAAGTATTAGTTTATAATGTTACTGTCCAAGTTTGGTTACTAAAGTTCAGCCTTACCAAAACTGTACTACCCCTTTAAGTGGGGAGCTTTTGCCTGTTGTTAGATCTCATTCAAAATCAGAAAATTGCCATATAATCATAATTAACCCGCTCCTTTCAAGTTTCTGCAATCTCCATAGACTTTGTACACAACCCACCCGGTTCCCGTAGTCAAGTGGTTAAGTTGACTTTGGGTGGAAATGCAATTGAGACTTATACTAGGGTTAAATCATATTAATGGTCATGCGTGGGGATAGAACCATTGTGCACCAGTCCTTTGCGTGATGGCACCTTGCATCTGATTTAACAATAATAATTACTGTATATATCATTTATATAGCGCTTAATACAATGTTTCTAAGCGCATTATTATTACCCTTGGTCATCAGGTATAGGTAAAATCCGCACAATTATCTTGCGCACCGTCTCAACTCCCTGGGGAGCATACTATCCCAGCTGCCCCACGAGCACTGAAGGCTAATTAACACCCGACCAAGTACCCATTTATACTCCTGGGTAGAGAGCAGAAATGTGGATTGCTGGGGGACAAAAGGACAAATGGATTGGACCTGGTTCGAACTCGGGATCTCGAGATCAAAAAGCGAGCGCTCTACCGATCTTGCCACACCACATCCACAAAAGAATCCAAACTACCTTAAATTCAAAATCTTACCAGCTCTCTCCCCTTTCTGCTCTCATAGTTAGTGTAGAATCTAAACCCTGTTTCATCATAGCCCTTCAGCAAGACCATGCGTGCTGACGGTCTACCATCCCTAGAACACAAGAAAAATACAAGAAAAAGAAAATTATATATTAGATATTAGATATGTTTACATGAACTTAATTAATCTTTAATTCATGACAATGGTATTGAAGTCTCTCATTCATTGAAATTCCTCATCGTTTGTATAAGACTCTAAACCTGGTTTCATCATAGCCCTTCAGCAAGACCATTCGGGCTGTCTACCATCCCTTAAACACAAGAAAAGGAAAATGAAAGGGATAGATTTTTTTTCATTACCATAAATAAGTCTTTTCACATTTTTTGGTTCATACTCGATTTTGCACTGGTACTCCATGATCTAATCAGCAGCTCTATATATTTAACTTGTGCAGAATCAAAATCTGATTTCATCATAGCCCCTTTAAGAAAACCATTCTAGCAATAGAAGCAAAAGAAGAAAAATGTATCAACTATCATTCAATCCATCCATCCATCCCTCCATTCACAGAGGCGTCAATCCGTTTTTTACGATTGGGGAGCAAAACGATAAGTTCGCCCCCCCCCCCCCCCCCCCCCAATATTTTCATTTGGGGGTAACTGCAACCCCCCCCCCCCCCCCCCCCCCGATCGACGCCTCTATCCATTCATCTATTCACTACTTACTGTGTAGCCGTGGCAATGGTCATGGCGTTTGCTTCTGTCTTGGAGTTCTCTGTAGCGCTGCATGCTTCCTTGAACCAAGTAGAGAACTGTGTGATGGGATCCATCGAGGTGAGATCGCCCTCTGTGAATGCTTGGTGACCAGCCTGGCAGAGAAAAAATAATAATAGGAATAACGCTAATCATTATAATAGGCTGAGAAAGGATAATGTTACTGCAATAAAAATAAGAAGAATGATAATCATAATAATCTAGGTTTAATTTGATACAATATCATCTCTTTTGAAGCTCTTTATGAGAACCACATAGACAACTACAACTGTGTGATGGGATCAATCGAGGTGAGATCGCCCTCTGTGAATGCTTGGTGACCAGCATGGCAGAGAAAAGATAAAATCACCGCAATAATAACAAAAAGAATGATAATCATTAATAATCATTAATATCATCTCTAAGTACTTAACGAGAACCACAGTACTGTGTGATGGGATCCATCGAGGTGAGATCGCCCTCTGTGGCAAGAGAAAGATTATCTTATTGCATTTTTTTTATACTTCAAGTAATATGAAAAAGGGGTATATTGACACCGAACTTCCAAATTAACCCAATTACGTATACTTCGCACTTTAATAGATTGCAGAAATGGC